>JACXGK010015353.1:0-10497 GCA_016801125.1 Novumbra hubbsi | reverse complement strand
GCTGCTAACATAGTATTATTGGTATTGTCTGCTAACACAGTATTATTAGTATTAGCTGCTAACATAGTATTATTGGTATTGTCTGCTAACACAGTATTATTAGTATTAGCTGCTAACATAGTATTATTGGTATTGTCTGCTAACACAGTATTATTAGTATTAGCTGCTAACATAGTATTATTGGTATTGTCTGCTAACATAGTATTATTAGTATTAGCTGCTAACATAGTATTATTGGTATTAGCTGCTAACATAGTATTATTGGTATTGTCTGCTAACACAGTATTATTAGTATTAGCTGCTAACATAGTATTATTGGTATTGTCTGCTAACACAGTATTATTAGTATTAGCTGCTGACATTGTGTTCTCTGCTAACATAGCCAGTCAAGTGTACATATATTAGTGGTGATAGCCATTACTTCAGTACTTTGCAGAGGCCCATTTTCGTATTGAAAATTTTCCTACCAGCTTTGCACATGTGGATTTGGGCAGTTTCTCCCATTTTTTATATAGATCCTCTCATGTTCTGTTAGATTGGATTAGGAGGGTCGGTGAACTGACATGTTTAGGTCTCCCTGCAGATGTTCCATGGGTTTTCAGGCTTTGGGGGGGGGCTCCTCAAGGAAATCGTCTTGTACTGAAGTCTCTCCAGAATTGTCTTGCCAGTGAGCTTTGGTTTGTTGTTGTGCTAAAAGACACATCTTCACCCTAGTCTCCACCTAAAAGACCTCTATGTGTTTTACTCTGTTCATCTTTTCCTGAAGCCTGTCTCCCAGTCACTGTCACTGAGAAGCATTCTTGTAGACTACATTTTCTGCACACCAAGCACAGTCCAGCCAGAATGACTTCGGACTTTAACTCAGGAGGGACTTTCTTCTAGTCACTCTCATAAAGGCCTGATTAATGGAGTGCTGCCGAGAGAGTTGTCCTTCTAGCAAGTTCTTCCATCTCTGAAGCTCTGTTAGAGTGGCCATTGGCTTTAACAATTTGAATCTTCAAGGCTTGAAACATTGCAATTTGGATTGACACAATTTTATCTTGCAGGTTGATGTGTTCCTTGGATTTCATAGCTTAGTTTCTGCTCTGACATGCATTGTGAAGTGTGGGACTTTATAAGGGCTGGTGTGTGCCTTTCTACGTCATGTCCAGTCAGGTCGTGGAGACATCTCAAAGATGATCAAACGGTCAACAATCTTGACCGTGTGCCTCCACCACAACAGCTCCAAAACCTGTCCGATCAGCCGGTCTGCTTCTTTACACCCCCTTCCTTAACCGGGAAGCCAATCGGAAGGCCGCCCCACCAGAGACATTGCCACACGCCGTCACAAGGACCCGCAGATACAGTCTGTGATCTTTCATATCAGCATTCTTAATTTTGTTTAATACATATAAAAGAAATACTTGCATATTGGCAAATGTTTTTACGAAAACAATAATCTCTGCCTGTCGTTCCAATCAGGTAGTGATAGTAAGACTTTACCCATGGTGGGGAAGTTAACAGCAAAGCCCCCGGGTTTTCAAAGCAACAAACTCTCATGCTTTAGTCTCTCTACAGCAATGAAGGGCCCGCAGAAAACCAACAAGCCATAGTCAGTATGCTTCTGGAGCTAGCAAAAACTCTGCAAACGTCCAGACCAACATCCTCAGATCCAGAATGCCCTTATTGCCAACATGCATTCATACCCGGAGCTACATGTTCCAGACGACCAAAGCAGACCACACAGCCCAGCTCCAAATATCTTTCCTGTTCTTTTTTATCCACCATTTTTTGGGGGAGAATTGAAAAAATATTGTGTCTTATGTAGAATCTACGGAGGGATGTGTAATTATCCTAGTGTGTTTAATTGTGTAGTAGCTTTTAAACATAATTGTCATCTATAATGCATAGACATTCTTTTCTAGCATACAGCCTGGTCTTGAGGTTCCTTGATCAGTCACAGATTGAGAGACAGATTTAATGGCAGGTTAGCATCTGACCAGTAACCAAAATGTTGCTAGATCGAATCCCAGACCAAGTGAAAATGGTATTCTGTCCCTGAGCAAGTCAGTCAACCTTTACTTGTTCTCAGTCGCCGTACCTGGTAACAAAAAAAGTAACCATTGCTATTTGAATACTTTTTACTTTTCTGCCTTTGCATAGTATCATAACAGGGTTAGGATTTTATTCAATGAAAGACATTTTTGTTTAATGTTGTGGCATAACAATATAGCTTGTCTAACATTATCCACGGTTAATATTGTGCCATCTTGAGCTGATTCCTAACTATATTCTGTCTGCATTATTAATATTTGTTATAGGTTCATTACAATAACATTGTGCTCCATACTAAACAAATGTTGCCTCTTCCACTCTAGACCTTGGCTTGTCTTTTTATTGTTGGTTTTAAACAGCTATAAACCAAGTATTAGTTGTAATATATACAGCCAGTCACAACCCGTGTAGAAACCACTGTAAAATGTTGTAATTTCACTACTACTGCAGATAGGTTATTAGCATTTTCTAAAATGATAATGCAAAACAAATATGCAGTTTTTAAATCCCACTTGTACCATCTGAAATAATCGTATTGCTTTGTTATTGCTGGGAATTACGTATATTTAATTTACAAAATGTCTTCGGGGCCTCCAAGAAAAAAGCCACTAATCTCTTAAGGATTTCATAGGGTACTGTTTATGCTTACTGTCAAACTGTATACCTGAACAAAGTGATTACGGCATGTCTTCACCTGTCCTCCATTCAACAGAGTCACATCATGCCTCTCTGAGCAGTTTGAATGAAATCGCTTTTATTTACACGTTATTATAGCTCTAATAAATGTTATACGCAAGTCCAAATGGTCTTTAGATATTCATATGGAAAATCCAGGAGAACCCCCCCCCACCCTCAAAAAGAACTGAAAGAGAATGAACTTTGAATAGGGAGAGATGAGACTTGAGTGAGGAAAGAGTGAGTGAGAAGGAATGAGAGGGAGAGAGAGAACAGAGCCCTTTCTGTGGGGCCTAAAGACGTGTTTCCCTCAGATGTTGGGTCTTCTTCAAATGCTAATGGTCCATTTTTATACCCAAGCCACCCTTAGCATAACAATGCAATGGAAGTGAAAGAGCTAAACCTCTGCTTTCTTTAGGAAGCCAAAGCTGGTCTTTCTTGTGGACTAATGCCCTTCTCGCTTTGTGCCAGAGAGTGAAAGCCCTCTGGAACGCCATGGCAAGGTGATCACAGAGCTGACTGAAGATGAGACGGAAACAACGCGATGTCCACCCAAAATACCACTGCACGCTATTAGAGTGAAAGACATTACCAAATATAGCCAGAGGTACACACTTTCGGAATATGACGCCAGAGATTGTTTGAAATAATATCAGACTTTTGTTTTTCAAATCTGGGGTGAATTATGTCTATTGGAATGCTGAAGCCTAAATGTTTTGGCTATGTGACACGCTCAGACGCCAAAATGATATCAGAAAATTCTGACCATGAAGACATTTATGAAGACTGACCTTGATGATTATTACTTGCTTTTATCGGTTCTGATATGAAAAGATCACGGCTTTCTCTTCCATTGCTTTACACAGGTGAGTCTTTAATCGTGTACTGTGTTGATGAACGGTGGTACATATTCTGTCTGGAAAAGAGAAACATCTTCACTGTGCACAGTTTCGTAACACACTCTTACATTTCCCTCAACATATTTGTCATTTCATGGAAATTCTGGCCAGCTGGAGGAAGCGGAATCATAGGTTTGGATGAGTGTGTTTGTGGTAACACAGCATAATCCCGCCCTCCGGATGCATGGCCGTGCCATCCAATAGCATTGGACTGCCCCGAGGGAGTGGCTGTTTGTGTGATGAAACCATCTTTTTTCTCAGTTGAAGGACCTCAGAAATGGGTTGATTATAGAGTACGGTTCATCAGTCGGGTTACGAGACTTCGGGTCTCTGGGGAATATGACAGAAACCTGACATGGGTCACGTTAGCACAATGAGCTCCGTCCGTTTTTCCCTCTAGCCTGGTGATGCTGCTTAAGTACCCCACAATAGCCGCTCCTTATCCCATTAACGCCTCTCCTGTTCCCCCCCTCTGGCTGCGGATCAACAGCAGGTCTTGGACCAGGTGCGACACAATGGAAGTTAGCACCTCGGCGATCGTGTCCACACACTCTATTTACATGCAAAACCCATGCAGGTTTGTTCAACAAACGTGTGAGGCCAGGTGTGTGGGATGAATGGGGCAGACAACCCCCTATTGTCATAAAGCCACATAAATAATGTACATACAATGTGAGCCTCATTCCTGACTGTTGTTGGAAAAAACACAGGCGTAATAGGCCATTGTTTCCGCGTGGCTTCTTATGCATTGTGCAAATTAGCCTCACGGCAAAACATTTCATTTGAGTGCTATGCCAGACTTTCTTATCCTGGGATGCTTTTGGGGCAATTTTAATTGAAACACATTTCTCCAAAGCACAAGGAGATGTTTTTCACAGGTCTTCCCTGACTTACTGGCAGCGTAAGTGACCTTTTCGTTTCTCATCCTCCATGCCGAGCGGCTTGGTTGACGCTGTGTTGATGCATGGCCATGTACAACCGCCAGCTCGGTTTTCACTTGTTTAAAGAAGCACCACGAATGTGTTCTCTTTTTCTCTCTCTTTTTTCCCCCCAATGTGTGCGTGTGGGTTGAAAGGATGGTTGATGGCGACATGATGCACCCATTTCTAACAGGAAGCTCGGCGCCAGAACGTCAGGCCATCAGTCCGTGGTTCCAGTTGCTTTTCTAAGGGCTCAGTAAACGACACACAGCTGGGTCTGTGGAGACAGCTGTCATCGTCATCACCATGCCAACACTGCTCTCTAGCGCTCTTCAATTGCCCCTCTCACTCTCCCTTTTCTCTCCCCGTCTCTCTTCTCTTCCGCCCCCCCCCCCCTCTCTCTGATGTTGTAATGGGCTCCCTCCTCCCTCGCTTTGGGGTCCAGACTTTGTGGAGCCAAAGCTTCAAAACTCACTTCCTGGAGCTGATGCTCACTTCCTGTCTTTTTGTGTGACTTCCTGCCCTGCCTCTGTGATCATGGCCCGTGGAGCCGCCTCGCTAGGAGACACTTCCTGTTTTACAGACAGCTGTGGAGATAATTCCCCCTATCTGCCTCTGTCAGGGATTTTTCTTTTTTTCCCCCTCTCTCAAATGTCTTCTATTCCCCTGCACTACTTTCCCACTCACTATGCTTGGGTGCGTGTTTATTTTGATATCGTGTGAACCGAAACAAATCCCCTTGAGAGTGTTTCACATCAACTTTTGAAGAGTGGCTCTGTCATGGTGGTGTTAAAGCCAGTTCAAGTAAAATGAGATGGATTGATAACATACCACACGGTGAAACACAATACAGGCACAAAGTACATATTCAACATGATGTGAAAGACAAACTGCAGTATTGCCCCAGTCTATCTTCCGTGGAATGTATATTCCCATCAGCTCCCCTCCCCTCCCAGCCTTTAGCCCCGCATCCTGTGGCGGTGTGTGTGTGTGGAGGAATGCAGTGGGTGTGGTATCTGTTGGCCCGGGTAGAGACTGGCGCTGGTCGGTACATGAAGCCCTACCACAACGTCGACGGGCAGAGCCGAGACAGCCTGCAGCGAGCGAAGCGTACGCAGACCTCAGCCGGTAGAGACCATTTGCAGTGAGCAAAGACGGACTGCGGTGAGGAGAGTGAGCTGGAAGCCAGTGAAGACCGTCAGCCATCGGAGGCCCACAGTGAGGGAACAGAGGTCAGGGGCTGATGTGGAGAGTACTGGGGAGAGGAGAAGGGACTTTTCGTGGAGGAGTCCCTGGGTGTGGGTGTGTTGCTATCTGGGAGTTCAATGCGAATCATCTACAACAATTCACTGCACCTCGGTTGGAAAGGTTCGGTCACGTTGAGATGGGCCCCAGCTGACATCCCCGCAGGACGGTGCTCCGAGGCTGTGGAATCTCCCAGTCCTCGTTGGTCTGTTTGTCCCGGCTGCAGCCCTGCGCCACGTGGTCAACTCGGCCCTCCGTGTGTTTGTGTTGGCCTGCAGGGGGCTGTCGGGGTCCGGGCCTGGGGCCCGTGTGTCCGCCCATCAGCCCATCTGTGTCTCCTTTGAACCGGGGGAACATTGAGGCCTAATGGGTCCGTGGTGGTCGGTGGGGGTCCATAGGAGTCTGTCCGGCCCAGTAATGGCCCAGTGCGGTCAGTGTGGTCAGATGTGGTTTGGAACGGACAATGGGTCTCAGTCCACATTGACACATGGGACACTGATGTATCTGTAAGGATCTCCTGGAGCAGAGACATTATAATTACCTCATCGTGGTACGAATTCAGTTTCTACCTATGAAATACAAGTGAGCCTTTCAACAGTGTAGTCAGGCCAAGCCCATGACATGTTATAGCACCTAATCGGTACAGACGGAATCTCGAATCTAAGCTATGTGAATCGTCTGAAACAAAGGTCAGCTGACATTCCACAAAAACGAGAGCCCCGTGGCCTCTCACTTTCCTCACACAGGAACGCACAGCCATGATATAATCTCAATCCATCACAATTAGTGTGTGTGTGTGTTTGCTTGTAAGGGCTGATTGGGTTTAAGCCTTCGCCTGGGACAAAGCTTCAATCCATGGCAGGTCCAGACGAGACCCCCCGTTGCCTGGCCGTGCTGAGGGACGGGGGCACGCCTCCACCGCTTCCTGCTTCTCTGACCTCTGTGTCACGTCACAAACTCACAATGTAACATCAAACTTATACGTGCTAGTTAATAAACAGTAGCTGCATATACTATGATTGTAAAAGTGTGTGTGTGACGTCAGCATTAATGTCTGTACAGTATGTGTTTTGGCTTGGAGGTAAACGCTGAGCTGTTTCTGATGGAAGTATTCACATGTCGATGCTCCTGTAGTCCAGGTCAAAGATGGTAAAACAGAACCCAAGACTGCCTGACTCATCTGTGAAAGAACTTCTTGTGAACATGAACAGTGCGAGGGGGTTGTCTCACTGGATTTAAACTCTTGGATGCCCCTCTGTTAAACCAAGTGCCACTCTATCTTACCACAGTCACAATCCCACGCACAAAGTCATCCCCAGCTAGTCACGGCAGGATCACAATAGCAGTCATTTAAGGAGATAATATGCTTTAGCACAAGCCATTTGTATGCTGACGCTTAGTTGACCCAAGCCACGACAACAAAGGGCAGAATGACACCCATCAGCAGATCAAGTACACTGACGTTATCTAATGGAGACTGGTCAGGAGCATGGACACCGCTAGCCTCACAGAAGCATTCTGGCGTTGGGAAGGTGTGGCAGTGACACAGAAAGAGCCGGTGAACTCCTTACTGTTTTACTACCACTTCCTGTGTTTACTGTTTTGCACCAATACACCGTAGCAAATTCCTTGTACGGGTAAACCTACTTGGCAATAAAGCTGATTCTGAAGACAGGGGTGAAGGTGACGAGGGGGGGGGGGGGGGGGGGGGGGGGGGGGGGGGGGGGGGGGGGGGGGGGGGGGGGGGCTGGTTGTGTGTGTGTGTGCGGGGAAGGGGTTGTATGTGTAATGAGCTTGAAATAACCCGGCCTTTTTTCCCCTCTCTGTGTCTTTCTGTGTCCTCCCTTTTTTTCCTCCACTTTTGGGAAACATGCCTGTCCCAGCTGCACGGCCCCCACAGTGTGAGGCCGGGCCAGAACCACAGCTGGCCAGACACGCTGGAGCCAGTCGACAGGCGCACGGAGCGCCGCCCGCCCGAGCCCTCTTCCTCCGCAAACATGCCCAGGTGTGGGGCCTCCGAGCTAGGCTTCTGATCTGCACCAACTGGGATGTGTGTGTGTGTGTGTGTGTAGGGGGAGGGAGGGAGTCAGGGTGTGGAGGGGGAGTCCCTCTGAAGCTGTGTCAACACTGAGACAGAGGGAGGGAGTGTGTACTGTATGCGTCTGTTCATGCGTGCGTGTGTTCATGCGTGCGTGTTCACGCGTGCGTGTTCGTGCGTGTTCATGCGTGTGTGTTCATGCGTGCGTGTTCATGCGTGCGTGTTCATGCGTGCGTGTTCATGCGTGCGTGTTCATGCCTGCGTGTTTATGTGTGCGTGTTCATGTGTGCGTGTTCATGCGTGCGTGTGAAAGAGAAGGCCATTCAGGAGATAGACAGTTGGCAGCGGTGATAACTGCTCGTGTTGTAGCTGCACTGTTCACTTAATGGCAAACCCACTAGAATACATGCCACCTGAGCGGCACAGGAGGAATCCATCAGACCCACAGACGCCCTGGTTATTACCGCTCAGTACAACACCTGGTACGACCGCAGCCTCATGAATAACCCCATCAGAAAATACTGCACGCTCCGTCGGTTGCCAGTAACTTTGATGACATTGCTCGTGGAGATGTAATGTGCATTTGTATTTCATAACCTCAACTGATGACTTCATTCACTCAACCAAGTCATGGATTTAACACACGCACACACATGTACTCACGCATGCGTGCACACACACACCAAGAAGTCCAGAGTTGCGGAAGGTTTAAGTGGTAGTGTGATCTGACTGGCCAGACAGACCTTTGAACAGCTCGCAGGAGACACATCTCTCGTGAAGACTGCCGGTTATACGACTTGGAGCTAATTACCTGGTCCAGTAACGCAACTCAGTCTCCCCACTGCTACACGTCCAGGCAAAAACAAACTACGTCCCGTGGCCCTCTGAGCTGTACATCGCCCCCTAGTGGTATAGTGCAGGAAACAGGAGGGCCCGCTGACTCTTTCTCTCTGTTATCTGAGGCAAATTAATTTCGAAGTCCACTTCCGCAAGTGGGCCTCAGCAGACCGACTCTGACCATGCAATGTTCCTGTCACCCATCCACGTTGTTAGAAGGCAGGCCAAATTCCTAGTAACCCCCTAGATTAACCTCCACAGACCTCCCGATGCTATTCCCGATGCCCCTCAAATGTTATGTATTTGTCACCTGCTTCCTTATCAACAGGTGGTGAGAAACAGAGAAACATGGATGGGCTCTCTTGCATCAGAGAGAGAGTGGGAATAAATAAGGCCTGAGATCCACCTAGGGCCTAACCTCGGTTCCCACTGTTACCGTAGCGAATAAAAGGAAAAAGGCAAGGTGTTTAAACAACGACTGGATACACAGACACACAAACACAGACACACACAGGCACACACAGACACACACACAGACACACATTTTTTAGACACAGCAGCGGTATGTGCATTGCCACTGGAATGTCTTTGCACGTGTGTGTTTGTGAAGACCCATATGTGTGTGTGTGTGTGTGCGTCTGTTTGTATCCGCCGAGAGAAACGACCGCTCACCTGTTCACACACACAGGGACAACAGACAGTGTCCGGGTGGGGGAGGGGGGTTTGCCGTCCCGACTCAACACACACTCCAGTACGTGTTTATTTAGAGGACGCCCCGATCTACCTCAACACACCCTGCTATACCTGTTTGAACAGCTGAGCGTGCCTCCACTCTAGGGGCCTCAAACCAGAGGAGGATCAGCCTGAAACCCACGCTGCTCACTGGCTTGCTAGGACTCTCCACTGCTGCCCTAACCGCAGATGCCCGGTGACCCACTTCGAGTCCGGCGGGGTGGGGGGGACATTTACATGAGACGTACGATGAGAAAGTCTGGCTTTCTTGAGCGTCTGTGGTGTGCATGGCCTGCTATATATGGACTTGACTCAAACGTCTAATTATGTGTTGGAGTTGATGGGAAGAGATTGGCCTGCACATGGAATCTGTAACTGTGTGAATTCATTCTCTGGAGTTTGGACTGAATGAGGGTCTGAAGCTGGGACTGGTACGGACGTAGAACGCTTTTGAGGCAACGACCGGCTTGCCTATTATTTCAAATGACATTCTGTGGTGAGTGAAATGAGGACAGCTTTGGCGCCAGTTATCGCACAAAAGCCTATTCTTCTGTACTTTATAGTAATATGTTGATAATCACATGCACAGCTGTTCCCACACAAACACACGTTTACACCCAAGTGCACAGACACACGCATTAACACACACACACACACCACTTAACTGCAGCCCTCGCCCAGAGGCACCCTACATGGAAACGGGTGGTAACGTCGTCTGGATCCCTGTGAGTCTCACATAAGGGGGGGGGGGTTGTTGGCGGGTCACGAGCAGGCGTCTGCCAGTCGCCGGGCCGGGATGAGGTTCTGTGGCCGCGGCGCTGCCTCGGCCCGGGCCGGGTGATTTACAGGCAGAGCGGTGACATCTGCCCGGGCCGGGAGATCTGGGAGAGCGGGGGGCCTAACGGGCCGGGCAGCGCCACAAGGCACATCTGGAGTCTAGACTCAGCGGCTCTGTGGGCTTCCCTCGCTCCCTCGGCCAATCAGAGGCCCGCCCCGCTTCCTCCCCGCCCGATCCACCGTCCTCTCAAACCTCTGTTGGTGTAGCTGCTGGTGTTCAATTGAAATGTAATCAGCCTCACCCCCCCCCCCCCCCCCCCCCCCCCCCCCCCCCCCCCCC
>JACXGK010015352.1:0-10395 GCA_016801125.1 Novumbra hubbsi | reverse complement strand
CCCCCAACGACCGCTGTCCTCTCTCACATGATCCAACCACACCCCCAACGACCGCTGTCTTCTCTTACATAATCCAACCACACCCCCAACGGCCGCTGTCCTCTCTCACATGATCCAACCACACCCCCAACGACCGCTGTCCTCTCTCACATGATCCAACCACACCTCCGACGAGGCAGACCGACAACTTCCCTTTCACACTTATTTAGCCCCGGTTTGGCCCGGTGTTGAGTCGGGTGCCAAAACATTAAAAAAAAAATCTGACAGACTTGCTCCTCAAATGGGAGGAGAGTGAGAGAGGGAGGGTTAGGGGGGAGAGAGACTGAGGGAGACAGAAGAGCTAACGTGAAGAGGAGGGTTGTGATGTAACTATTTAAAGTCATGATCAGCTAATTAACCTTGGAAAGTAAATGACGGATTCTGACACGGTTGGAACCCCACTACATTCTCGAACACGGGTGATGCCAGGGGAGGTGAGAACCCGGGTGATGCCAGGGGAGGTGAGAGACAAACATGCAATTAAAATAGCTCTGCCCAAAATACCAGGGCAACAGAAACACACCTACACTTTGACACACTTCATTACTGAGGTAAAGAATGGAGAATATGTACCCTGCTTATCAGTCAAGCTGGGGATAAGCAGGGCTCGTAATGTGCACAGAGATAATATTGATATCATTATTTTTTTTTACAAAGCTGGGACAGCTGAGCGTATCAAACCGCAGTGACATTCAGATGACAAATACGAATTCATTTGAAAGGGTTTTTGTCATTTGCCTGCACAAATGATTGAAATGGAGACAGAATATAATACATTTAAAAGACAGATAGAGAGAGAGGCGTCCTTGAAGATCGAGCGCTGAAAGAGATGAAAGGGTTATTTAATCTATTTTCAAGGTAAAATCTCCCAGCACTGCACCTTCATATTTGATGCAGTGAATTCGAAAGCAGCACGAAACCATCGTCACAATTCCCACAGCCTATTAGGAACGACAGCTTGACCAACATTGTTTGCTGCATTACTATATATTTACGCCCATTATACTGATACCACTTGCAAAAGAGACTAAGGACACTGGGAAAAAATGGTTTCCATAATGGTTCTTTGGCTCCTGTTGGAGAACCGTACTCTAGAAGGTTCTTACTGTGCATGTATATGAAAACGATGGACCTGGACCCTAGAGGTGTTCTATAAGGGTTGCTCTCCCAGGGAAAGCCTTTATTCTGAGTGTATCACAATACAGTGTGATCTGACTATGTGTATCGGTCAGGTCCAGCCCATAGTTAACCATGGTTTTGTGCCAGACATGTCACAACAACAGAATGTGTCAATTGTCGGAATATTTCAGAACATTTTAAAAAGTGTCTGTCCCTGACAAGAGAGGTCAACACCAACATATCGCTCAGTTGTTCACCCAACAACTGTAGAGGATCGATGTGTTAACAATTGTTTTATGTTACGGTAGAATCAAAATGTTATGTTGAACTGAATTTGTATCTGTGTGAATTCCTGTCTCTGGAGAGAGAGGTTCACGCCCAGACAGCATCCAGTGGTGGACGTGGTCCCACTGCAGACAGCATCCAGTGGTGGACGTGGTCCCACTGCAGACAGCATCCAGTGGTGGACGTGGTCCCACTGCAGACAGCATCCAACCCCTCCACAGGCAGCGCCTCTCGCCCTCCCACCTGCCAGCCTGCGGTCGTCGCCGCGCTGAGGACCCGTTCAGACACAGAGAGGGTCACTAATTGGACTGCGAGAGAAAGATGGAGGGATTTGGAGATGGAGTGGAGAGACAAGGAGGGGGAGGGCGAACTAGGAAACGAGAGAGGATTTTACATTGCGGATCTCGGGAGGTTCCGGCACGGCGGCTGGGAACAAAGGGAGTTACAGCCACGCCTCTCCGCCCTGTAGCCTGTGATTCATCCAACAACCAGGAATCATCCAGCCCGATAAGGTCATCCTCAATTTCCTGTCTAGAAATGATCTTTTCCCACTGTGTAATAAACATTTGTCTGATCCCTTTATTGGTCTGAGTGGATCTGACAGTTTAGTTAAGCCATCTCCAAGAGGGGGGTCACGGCAGTTAACGTTGCGAAAAGTTCCCATTGGACTGGAGAGGCTCCGTTTGTATTCATTGGACGGCTGGAAAGACGAGAGGCAATGAAGGAGAAGCACAAGGACACCGTGCACGAGGGTGTCATTAGGACCGGTGGAGATGGAGTGACCCGCTGCTCAAACACATTCCTTTGCACAGAAATTTAACAGCACATGCTAGTCCAACAGTTAGCACCCAGGACATACTGGGGCTCTAGAGTAGAGCAGCTAGTGACATGGTTAACACTAGAGTAGAACTGCTAGCAACATGGTTAACACTAGAGTACAACAGCTAGCAACATGGTTAACACTAGAGTACAACAGCTAACAACATGGTTAACACTAGAGTAGAACTGCTAGCAACATAGTTAACACTAGAGTAGAACTGCTAGCAAGATGGTTAACACTAGAGTAGAACAGCTAGCAATATGGTTAACACTAGAATAGAACAGCCAGCAAAATAGTTATTACTAGACTAGATCAGTCAGCAAAATATTTTTACTCTAGAATAGAACAGCCAGCAAAATATTTAACGGAACAGAACACTGAGATAGAATAGCTAGCATGTGAGCTCATGCTATAACCCTTAAAGGTCTAAGGCCTTCTTGGGATGACCAAAATCCGCCAGGCACTATCTTGACCTTTTAAAAAAAAATTTAGGTTTTTTGATGAAATCATGAAATACAGTGTTTTTGTGGTTGAGATTTGGAGGACTTCTACTTTACACAAATACACAAAAAACATGTTATTCAATGCAGCAGACTGTCACATACAACTATGTTTAACTAGTCTGGAGATATGAATAGAAATGTAACGGGTGCGCTTTTCTACGCTATTTTGCGTCGAAAGCTCTTTTAATAGATCAGATACCATGTCAAAGTCAAGTCAAAGTTTTACTTGTCAAGTGCACAAAATAACATGTGTCATTCTGTACACAGACAATCTTAATACATGGCAGCTAACATTACAACTTGACAGCCAGCATGATATCTGAAAAACTAGGAAAAAATTATATAAATTAAGTTATAATATAAATCTATAGAAGCATCAAATCAGATTCCCGAATAAAGCAGGTGTGTGGGTACTGTAAGACGCTAGGATGCCAGAAATAACCGCGTCTCTTTCCAGGATTGTTAAAAGGAGACAAAATTTGAACTAAGTCTACTCTTAAGTCTACTCCTAAGTCTACTCCTAAATCTACTCCTAAGTCGACCTCTGCAGAAACAGAGGTTACAGGTGATTTTTTGGTATTGCATAGAACCTGGGAGAAGCGTTTCCATAGCAGCCACACGCCCACCCGATGCTAAGGCAACGATGCTGCTGTACAACATTAATGTAGGAGCGGTTGCCTGGAGCTCCACTCAGCCACAATGGACATGATGTAAATTCTTCCAATACATGAAACCGGTAAAACTCATCAAATATGGACGGGGACACCTAAACCCTGCAGCCCTTTACCCCCAGTATGTCTGGTTCACCGGCACCAGATGGGTCCCAGGGAGACGGGTCCCTTCAACCCCTGACCCCCCCCCCATCGCCAAGCGCCACGTCTCGTTAGGTTAGGGAGGGGTTCTCCCTTCATCCCCATCACACCTCCCCATACCTCCTTCCCCTCACCCAGTCTTAGTTTGGAGGACATAGCACCACCCGTTCATTACCCCCCTAACCTGCTCATGCCTGACCACCACTCCTCCCTTGACCTGTCCTCCGAGCTACACCCCCTTCTGGGTCCCCATGACAACCCGATCTGTCCTTCGTCTGACCACTTCATCCTCACTTGGCACAAGTCTCCTGCAACTCAACACAGACACCAGGTCATACACCTGTTTTCACAGTTTATTATTTGATTAAGCATATTTGAAATCTTACCCTAGCCTTAACCCCACACTTTAACCCACCCAAATCATTTTTGGGGGGTATAGCTCCTTTTAACTTTGAGGCTTTGTGGAAACCTTGGCTCCAGGACTCTTTGCTTGGGTGGGCCCAAAAAGAAAATCATAGCCAGAAAAGATGTAGCGAGGTGCTGTCATTTAACTCTTTCATTATCTCTTCCTGTCTTGGTCTGGCGAAAAGGGCCCGGTACCTTCTTGTCCAAACTAGTTCAGATGGAGGTGAGGACCCAAAATACAAGGTTTCCTGTGTCTGAAAAGCGGAAGCAATGAAGCAGAAGTCATTCAGTTATTCAAAAAGTGAGGTCCAACAGATAAAACTCTTCTCCAACAGGTCAAATTCTATACTTTTTTTGTTGAAGATGTCAGCAGTTGTTGTATGTTAGTCATTTTCAGCATGTGATATCTATTCTGACTGGTCTAGCATACCATCTTACAGTCCTTTGGATACAAACCATTCTCTACAACACACCTCATATATGGCATTGTGCATAGGAGCTGCTGGGTTGATGCCCTTCTTACGACCCTGTACAGCTTTCCTCGTGTAACAGCCCGTCTCCTGGTATCTCCTCCATGCTCCTGAGACTGTACTAGGAGACACAGCACACTTGCTTGCAAAGGCATGTATGGATGTGCCATCCTGGAGGGGCTGGACTACCTTTGCAACCTGAATGCAGGTACCGCCTCATGTTACCAGTAGTGACAAGGACACTAGCTAAACGCAAAACTAGAGAAGAATCAGCCAGGTAGGATAAGGAGAGAGCAATTGTCTATGGCCACCACCTGCAAAACCACTCCCTTTTTGGAGAGTGAGAGACAGAGAGTGTGTAAAGGGATGAGAGACAGCGAGTGTAAGGGAGTCAGAGACAGAGAGTGTGTAAAGGGATGAGAGACAGCGAGTGTAAGGGAGTCAGAGACAGAGAGTGTGTAGAGGGATGAGAGACAGCGAGTGTAAGGGAGTCAGAGACAGAGAGTGTAAGGGAGTCAGAGACAGAGAGTGTGTAAGGGGATGAGACATAGCGAGTGTAAGGGAGTCAGAGACAGAGAGTGTGTAAAGGGATGAGAGACAGCGAGTGTAAGGGAGTCAGAGACAGAGAGTGTAAGGGAGTCAGAGACAGAGAGTGTAAGGGAGTCAGAGACAGAGAGTGTGTCAAGGGATGAGAGACAGCGAGTGTAAGGGAGTCAGAGACAGAGAGTGTAAGGGGATGAGAGACAGCGAGTGTAAGGGAGTCAGAGACAGCGAGTGTAAGGGAGTCAGAGACAGAGAGTGTAAGGGAGTCAGAGACATAGAGTGTAAGGGAGTCAGAGAGTGTAAGGGAGTGAGAGTCAGAGAGTGTAAGGGAGTCAGAGACAAAGAGTGTAAGGGAGTCAGAGACAGAGAGTGTAAGGGAGTCAGAGAGTGTAAGGGAGTGAGAGTCAGAGAGTGTAAGGGAGTCAGAGACAGAGAGTGGAAGGGAGTCAGAGACAGAGAGTGGAAGGGAGTCAGAGACAGAGAGTGGAAGGGAGTCAGAGAGTGTAAGGGAGTGAGAGACAGAGTGGAAGGGAGTGTGTGGGTGGTAGAGGAGGGCCTATTAGATGTGTGCAGTGGCCTGTGTGATGTAGTATCACTTTAATTAGTGGCAGTCTGTGGGGCTCTTGGTGCAGAGGCCCCTGAGAAGACAGGAAGGAGAGAAGGTTGATCATGTTTCAGCTCACACCCCAAATCAAGCCCTATACACTTAATAGTGTGCTGTGTTTGTCAAGGGCCCAGTGGGATCTAATTTAAATGAGTGTTCTCTAAGGCTAAGGGTGTGATTTGGGATGCACGGCGTGTTTCAGTCAATGCTCAGAGACAGGCTATATTCCCCTCATAAAGGTGTTTGTCAAGCTTGACTTGGTTCTGTCTCTGGCGCTGTGTCGAGGCACAGTGGTGATACCATGTTCAATTCAAAATTAATTTAAGTGTTTTTTAATATCTATTAAGTTTGATATCTATATAGTTTCCCCCATTACTATTCTGTTACTATTATTTGAATCTGCTCAGACTGTTGAAATGACGGTCGTTGCTATTCTACTACAGAATTATTTTTAATGCACATACTTTTTAATTCACATTTTGGTTTAAAATATAATAATAATATTAACAGTATTATAAACATATTAGAAAATCATCAAATTAATCCTTTACATAATGACTTACTTCTACATGAATCTAGCGATAATCAGATTATTCATCTGGTTATTAGACGTTATAAAGGGCATTCACTCAACCATTCTGCCACCAGACAAAACCATAATCTCAATTGATGAAAATGGGAAAATAATGAACATTTTAGACAATTATTCCAAATCAGGGCACGCTGAATGCTCCTTGTCAGAAAGCCAGGCCTTCACAGACAGAGATGGAGAGGGAGGTGGGAGGAGGTGGGGGGAGGGGTTAATTGGACTTATTGTTAACAGTTAATGAGGTAATGGGATTTAAGGGATACTATTCTTCTATTGTCCTAAAGGTAATATTAAAGTGCTGGGAGATCATTGTGAAAACATTTACAAATATAGTATATACAGCACATATAAAACATATGTTTGAAATGTGTGACTGTGTTTATACTAAGTATTTTATGTCAATCAACCAGGAATGCAAAGAATTACATTCACATGTGCTGTAATTGTATTAAACAATGAAGGCCAGTATGGCAACCCTGTTAGATTCCTGTCCACAACCAAATGATGATAAAATAAATCAGTTACCTTTCATATATTCCAACAACCCTTATGATGTATGTTTTAACAGGAAGCCATCAAAGAAACGGCAGAATGATAAATACAGAAGATGGATGTGAGCAGGGAAAAACCTTCCCTGGACTATGGGGTGACTCTTTATGGTGGCAATAAAAGGTTACACTGCTCCCATCGCTTTGGATTTGTATTGTCAGCCGTTTAAACTGCCAAAAGAGCAGGAGACCGGAAGCATTATTATGGCCGTGTTATCTTAGAGAGCCCGAGGTATGGAGATTGCCTCGACGTAAACAAGCCAGGGAAAATCTTGACATGGGAAATTAAATGAAGAATGTATCGCCAAAAGCATGATGATAATTACCCCCTTTAGGAATCATGTATTTGTTAATAAGTGTAATTCTTGGGAAAAGGAGAGAAGAGGGCACATACCCAATAACCATCCAGGATCCCATTTCTGTTTCTGTAAACAGCTAAGAAGATGGCGAAATGGAAACTCTATAAAATTCCAAGACTGAGCTACAGCTGGAAAGACGGTCCATACATGAATGGGGTGGACTTTCACCCATTTTTATTAAGATGCAACATAAAATCTAAATGTATATAATCATAGAAGTTTGCCACAAATCAACACAAACAACAACACCATAATGTCAGAGGGAAGGAAATATTCTGCCAACATTTCTGTATTAACATTATGGACTTTTACTCTTTTTCTTTTGACAGTTTTAAGACACTGAAAGTAATTCGGAAATTACAGACTTATACTTTTACTGAATGACAGAAAAATAACAATGTAAAAGGTAATCAGAATTTTCCATGGCTAGATGGCCGTAAAGCACTGTTTTCATCGGATGTTTTAACTGTTCCCTTAAAGTCCATTACTCACAAGTACTTTAACCTCCATGTTGTAGCATTTTACCCAAAAAATATTAGTTATTTTTAGTTATTCTATGAATAACTTGATGTACTTTTGTTTAACAAACATGTCAATATACTGAAAGGCGCTCACACGTTGCATTGGGCTTGTGAAATGTTTTGATGTTGGATCCCAGTTAAGGTTCACACTCTAAAAAGAAAGGGGTCTATGATCAACTCTTCATTGAATCTGTGTGGGAAACTCAAAAAGTTATTTTAAGGCAAAATGTAAATTGTTATTTTATATGACTCCTCAAAAAACATTTTGATTAAAATCTCCAAATAACTTTTCAAAAGGTTATTTGAGGAACCATTAAAAACTGTTTTTTTTAAATAACCCTTTCAAAACGAAATCATCTAGGTCCCTTTTTATTTTAGAGTGCAGGAAGAGACCATATTGATAATATTTCAGGGCCTGGGAACCAGAGAAACAAACACTTGATCATATGCAGGGCCCTTATCGGGTTAACTTTCAAATAGTCCTTTAATGACCAGTGTCTTACATCAACTGTGATATATAGAAAAGGTGCAATTCAGGTTGCTGTCATGAAGGTTACCAATGGGATGATTTTTATAAAATATTATGCTTCAACTTTGATTTAATTTGGACTTCATGGGAATTGTTGGCCTCAAAGTAATGGAACTAATAATACTATTGTTCACAATTAATTGCATTAATTGAACAACGAACCATTTCAAACGAATCCCTTAACTGTATTGAGATAAGCAGGCAGGTTTTGCGTCCTATAATTCATCTGTGTGAAATGGTTAGAAGGAAACTTGATTAATTTAAACTGAACAATTCCTTGTAAATGAATAAAACAAACAGGTAAATGAATAAAACAAACAGGTAAATGAATAAAACAAACAGGTGAATGAATAAAAAAGTGCAGTTGACTGTTATGAGTGATGGTGACACGTCATCCTATAATCGTGTTGTTAAAGAGGAGCCATTTGTCTTCCGGTCATCCAGACACTGAGCCACACCTGAGCCCTTCAGGAAGCCCAACTGGCCCTTCAACTAGGTGCATGCGTGCGTGTTTATGTGTGGGGCAACTCCACTTCATCACCTGTCACCACAGGCCAGGTAGTAGTGATGCTGCGGGCTTGAAGGACATCACACCCGTCTGTCGGGTCAGACGTAGAAAGCAGGAACGGGTCCACTGGATAATAGATGGAAAAACAATCATATTTGTGTCAAAATGTTTATGGCAACTGTGTCTATGGCATGTTTTTCCACAGAGAAAAGTCTGAACGTTGGATTAACACGGTGACTCTGACTTCTCAATTTAGGAACTTCCTGTGATGTCACACAAGAATTTGACCGTATGCACAACAAATCAATACATAGGTGGTGATGTTTGTCTGTATTTCTGTACGCGTGATGATGCAGACTTGGCTCCTCCCTACTATACTATGTGTCATTTAGCATAGCAGATGTTGGTTCAGTCATGCTGTAGGAAACTTTGGCCTGAGGCTTTTGGCCACCTGGCATTTATGTGTGAACAAAATACTTTTCATCTTTTATTCTCAAAATATGGTTGTGAAGCCTTAAATAAGGCATTTAATAATGCAAAATAATACCTTCATGCCCAATACATCCAGTCTAGTCAGATTCTGCTACTGTATAAGGTAAAAGACATCTAACTAGGACAAAATGCATTGGGTTTCAAAATGGTTGGTTATAGGAAAATGTCTCTACATTCAGGGTGAGGAACCATCTAACAACATGTAGAAAAAGTGAAAACAATGTTAACTATGGCAGAAGATTTGTAGGATAATAGAACCATCACTGAACAATTACAGGATAATAGAACCATCACTGAACCATTACAAGATAATAGAACCATCACTGAACCCATCACTGGATAATAGAACAATAACTGAACCATCATAGGTTATAGAACCATCCCTGAACCCATCACTGGATAATAGAACAATAACTGAACCATCATAGGTTATAGAACCATCCCTGAACCCATCACTGGATAATAGAACAATCACTGAACCATCACAGGTTATAGAACCATCACTGAACCGTCACAGAATAATAGAACCATCATTGACCATCCAGTTGATTGAGGGGTCTCTATAGGTGGTGGTGAAAAATGCACTAATCCAAATGATCAAGGTGAGGCATCTCCCCATGGGCAGTGTGTGTGTGTGACATTTATCTCCTACCTCCTCACAGAGTGTTTCTGCTCCTGAAGGCCAACAGTGTCACCTCAACCAACCATCCGCTGATAAAATAACACAAACAATCAGGCCAAAGATAAAGAATTTAGTACTGTTTTTGTCTATTAGGACTTCCATGTGATGTATGTGTGTGTGTGTCAGTGCATTGCATGACTGTATTAGACGCTTCAAAGCTGCAGTATTTAGTGGCTCGTCAAGACGGGCTCCATTATAGATGTGACATCTTGTGATTAGAGTGTAAAATGTGTTTTATCTGAAAAACAAGTCATTATTTCCAATGAGCTTTAGTGAACCATGCAAAACAACTGCACACTGCCATAACAATGCTGTCATGACAACACACTGCACACTGCCATAACAATGCTGTCCTGACAACACACTGCACACTGCCATAACAATGCTGTCCTGACAACACACTGCACACTGCCATAACAATGCTGTCCTGACAACACACTGCACACTGCCATAAAAATGCTGTCATGACCACACACACACACAGCACAACACCACAACAATGCGGTCATGACCACACACACAGCACAACACCACAACAATGCGGTCATGACCACACACACAGCACAA
>JACXGK010015351.1:0-10497 GCA_016801125.1 Novumbra hubbsi | reverse complement strand
CCCCCCCCCCTCTCTTTCTCCCTCCCCCCTCTCTTTCTCTCTCATTCTCTCTATATTGTAGCATTTGGGTTTAGGGCCTTTTAGCATATGTTCTCTGCCTGCCTCTTTGTTTCATGCTTGGACCAATACTTTGTTCATTAAGTGTTCTCTTGTGATAACGCATATTGCTATGTTCAATGTTTTCATATGCAATGTAAAGCCATTTCAATTATAAGATAATAATTATAGTCTTTCTTTGTATGACTCACCTTGTTGGCTTGCTGTACTCTTTTTTTAGTAGTAAAATATTTATAGAAATAGGCCTTTGAACATGTTTTACACCGTGCCATAGGGCCTTCAGTAACGTAAACACTTATTTGAGAATCTATGACTACTAGACACTCACAGCCTACTGTTCCACTCACAGCCTACTGTTCCTCTCACAGCCCACTAATCCTCTCACAGCCCACTGTTCCACTCACAGCCCACTGTTCCACCCACAGCCCACTGTTCCACCCACAGCCCACTGTTCCACTCACAGCCTACTGTTCCACTCACAGCCTACTATTCCACTCACAGCCCACTGTTCCACCCACAGCCCACTGTTCCACCCACAGCCCACTGTTCCACTCACAGCCTAATATTCTACCCACAGCCAACTGTTCCACATACAGCCTACTGTTCCACTCACAGCCTACTGTTCCACACACAGCCTACTGTTCCACTCACAGGCTACTATTCCACTCACATCCTACTGTTCCACTCACAACCTACTATTCCACCCACAGCCAACTGTTCCACACACAGCCTACTGTTCCACTCACAGTCATGCTGCTCTCTCAGTCCCCTATTCATGTCACCTTTCACTCCCATTCTCTACCACTTCACACAACCTGCCCAAACTCACTTCTACTATCTCTGTCTGTCCCTTCCCCTCCAATCTGCCTCTCTCTCTCTTTCCAGCTGTAGCCTTCATCTGTTATTCCCTCGGTCTTGTTTGCTTGAAGCTCCTTCCCTGCCGTGACCCTGACAAATAACCTGACCCCTCAATAACAGTTATCCAGGAGGGTAAACTGTACAACAGAGAGGGAAAGAGAGAGAGCGATAGAGGCAGAGAGATAGATGGAGAGAGATAGAGACATTAAGAGAGAAGGGAAGTGCACAGCAGAGAGGGTATTACTAAACAGGAAGCATGATATAGATGGGGCTCACATCCCCCCTCATCTCTCTATATCTCCTGCCCTAAATCTCCCAAAGTCACTCCCACATCCACCGTTCTTTCTCTGCTCACCCTGGTCAACACAAACACCCGACAGCAAGGCTCACTGACAGGGATTCTACATGAGCCCTGACACGGAGACATGCAACTCCTAGCGCGTTAGACTGTGGCAGGAAGTTCACGTCTCTCCATCGAACGACCAAACAGCTGTCGGCGTAGCAGGGCGAAACTTTCAGCGTTTCTACTAGATTCAGCTCATTCCTCAAGGGAATCACATGCACACACACAAACAGCCTCATGATGAGGGGCTGTGCGCTGTGGTACCAGTAGCAGGATGACACTAGAGGACAAAGGCTTCAGTCTTTCCCCTACACATATACACACAGATACCCCCCCCCTTCTAAAGAGAATATACACACTGACAGATTGACACACACACACACACACACACACACTGTCCCAGCAGATACACAGCAGATAGAATGTTATTAGTCTTGACCCGAGCCAAGCAAACTTTGTAAACAAATCATTGTCTCTCTCTGGTGGGCTGCACAGAAGAAAGGGAGAGAGTTTAGGATATTGAGAAAAACAGGGAGAGATTGTGGGAGGGGGAGCGTTTAAGGGAGAGAGGTGGAGTGTGTAAGGGAGAGATGGGGGGTGAGATAGGGGGAGAAAACGGTTGGACAGAGAAGGCAAGAGTGGTAGAGATATGGGGTGAGAGAGGAAGGCGTGATACAGATGTTGGGACACTATAAGAGAAAGCTTAGCAAGTTCAGCAGCCATCAAAACTAAAACCAATGTTTGCTGACTCAGGCACGGCCCAGGATGCACTCTGAAACAACAGTAGCAAAGAGAGAGAAAGAAAAGGAGAGAGCAGAGAGAAAAGAAACACAGAAAGACGAAGAGAAACAGAAAGACAGAGAGAGACACGGAGAGTAACAGTTAGAGACAGAGAGAAAGACAGAGAGAAAGAACAATAACAGAGTCAGCCACAGGCCACAGTGAGTGTGTGTGTGTGTGTGTGTGTGAGCGCTGGTGTTCCAGTGTGAAGGTATGTCTGAGCACGCACATCCACACAACAACAACGCAACGTCTTGAAAAAAAACATGTTAAGACTAATTGTTCAGCTTGACAGAGACGTAGGGTCCCATTAGGACGTACCACATAAGCACTTAGTGCCACTAATCGCCCAAGGCGAAAGACACTTGCGGAGGGACAAACGTGGCGCGAATCGGTGCCCAGTCTCAACTCCGAGCTTTGCGAAACGACAACATTTCACTCGGGTAGTGGGACGAGACATACTGCCGTTCTGCACGCATTCACGCGAAAGAGATTAAGAACAACTAGCACTGGATTAACTGGCTGGATGACTTCTATTAGCGCTTGAGTGGACAACGAGTGGTTGGAGGGCAGCTTAGCTGATAACCACGTGGCTACGGTGAGGGACCCCAGCGGGCCGGGACAGAAACATCCGCCGTGATAATCCACGTGACTCTGATCCACCACACACTGCAATGTCAGACAGAGGAGGGCACAGGATAGCACCAAGGAACCGATCATTCTTCATTATCCTGGTGTTTTTTGGTCCTGGTTCGTCTCGGACACACACACGCACACACGCGCACACACGCACACGAAGTGAGAGCTGATTGTATGCCTATCCAGGTCAACAAGATGAAATCATCCCGGTCTGCTCGCTGACGGCAACGTCTCCCAAGGGTGGGGTTTGTGTATTGGTGCGTAGCAGAGCTGAGGCGGCCTGGTTAGTCCAGTGGATAACGTAACCGCATTGAACCCCAATCGAAATACATCTTCCACTGTTTGGGATGTTTCTGGACACCTGGTCTAATGGGTATTAGCGCAACGTCTGAGGTAGACACGCGGTGTGACCGGCACACAGCCAGGCAAAACCAACGGGTCACGTGACTGACTGTTGTTGTTATTTCTAGTCCTGAGAGGAAAGTCAGTGGAAAGGATAGGACGTGTGGCGCTCCATTCACACAGGCTGGAGGGACATAGGCCATGGACACATCAATCAGCGCTGTTCAGAGGCAGACAAAAAGGTCAACTTGGGCGCCTACCTCGCCCTTCTATTCATTTCAGGGGATCCATCAGTGTCCTTCTGTCTGGGAGTCTTTGGCTGAGGAGGACAGTTACTCAGAGCTGCAGAACCCAAGTCAACCTCCCAGTTTAGCTCATCCTGTCCTCCCTCATCACTAAGTTTCTTTTACCTCCACGAGTGCGTCCAAACTTTTGACTGGTACCATAGCTTGCTCCAGTTGAACTGAACCCTGGGGCATTTCCCCCCGACTCAGTCTGGTACATTTTTAGAGCTCAGAACAAATCACAGTGGACAACGGCCACACCGTATTCACACCGTCGTCACAACGTCATCACACCGTCATCACACCGTCATCACACCGGCGTCACACAGTCATCACACCGTCATCACACCGTCATCACACCGTAGTCACACCGTTGTCACACCGTCATCACACCGTCATCACACCGTAGTCACACCGTCGTCACACCGTCATCACATCGTCATCACACCGGCGTCACAGTCATCACACCGGCGTCACAGTCATCACACCGTCGTCAAACTGTCGTCACACTGTCGTCACAACGTCGTCACACCGTCGTCACAGAGGCGTCACACCGTCGTCACACCGGCGTCACACCGTCGTCACACCATCTGCACAATTGTGCAATCCACAGCTTAAAAGTGACAGGTCTGGTCCTTAAAAAGACACGTATGTGTGAACAACCTTAATAAAAACATTAGGCCTACAAAGAATCATTGCTGTGTATCCACTATAAACTTGCTTTCGGGGCTTAGCACATCTACTTGATTTGTTGCTGTCAAGGTGATTGCATTTTAATTTCTGCACCACACACCTGCCAAAAAACGGAAAGACCTTTCCAACCACATGATTTTCTGTTTACTTGGTCCGCTAGAAAAGTGTTCCCAAACTGAGTGCCGTGGCAACCTGGGGTGCCATGGCGACAGACCATGTGATTAATCTCTTCTCTTTATAAGAATTCATTGACTATTTGTAAAAAAAAAGATTGTATTCCAGTAGACAATTCTCTAAATTAAATGAATAATGTGGAATTATTGGGAAAAAAACTTCAACACAATAAGCCTTTATCAATATTAAACAGGTGCTGTGCAAACCATTTTGTTTTTCATTTTAAAAAATCGGTGTGGCATAAAACCCTATTGTAAATATGAGTGGAAACAAAGGTATCAGCTTTGCTTTATTTAGGACTAAGCAAACAGAAGGAGAAAACAACCTCAGCTAATCTCTCCATCCTGCTCTCAATGTCTCTCCCTGTCTCTCCCTCTTTCTATCTCCTTCTCCCCCTTCGTTCTTTCTCCCCGTGCCTGTCACTGGCATCACTCTCACCCACTCCAACTGTCCATCGATGGTGACACTTCCTGCCATCATGGGGCTGGTGTGTCTTCGTTAACCTCTTCAGCCCATAAGTGCCCCTCAGCTGGGACTAGAGTCCTGCAAGGGTCATTTATTTTAAGATGCTCTTGGGCTGGCCATATTAATTACAACACCTACCCGACATTAACACCAAGAGTTCTATGAGCCCGACCCATTAACTGACAGGAACATCTGTGTATTTAGCTAATGTTTTAATCTCTCCAGTCAAGACAGAGGTCCGTGACACTTCCCTGCATGCAATTCCTCTGTCATGTAAACTCTACTTGCCGGTAGCAGTTGTATTTGACCCAATAGCAGTTATGTAACTATAGATCAATGATGAACAATTGTTTTCTTCCCTTGATCCATCTATCTCCCCCCAATGCAACCCTTTATAATATGCTCCCTCCTGCAGCAGCAACATCTGAATCCCACTATAAAACCACCTTGCTCACTCTTCTTTTTGAAAAAATGTCAGAACATGCTCAAATCCAACTTCAACCAACACTATCTGATTAAATTGGCTACAAAAACATAATTATTGGTTAGTGAGGATAGCCTGACTGAACATGCAGGTCAATATTATGGAGTCTAGCGCAGGGTCAAACCATAGTCCATCCTGCATGCAAACAAGAAAAACTGATCTTGTGGATGCAGGCCAGAATAGTTCTATGTTGAATGTGATATTTAAACAGATTATACAGCAATGTCTTTGTTATCTTACTTCGCATCTGTTCAATGTAGGGCTATTCTTTTCATTTTATTATTTAAAATATTTTAAGTTAAACATGTACTGGTGAAAGGTTTTAAAGTACGAAAGGTATGAAAATATATGCACTGCTGTAAGTCACTCAGTAAAAGCATCTGCTAAATTACAAAAATGTAAATGTTCAGTGAGCATGCATTATGGCATGACAGAAATCCTCAAATGTAGCAAGGCCAGGAGTCTTATAATTCCATCCTGAAATCGAGATAAATTGCACATGAATTGGCATGGATTAGGTACAGGTTTGGCATTCGCTTGGGTCTCTAATGAAATCAACCAGATGGTAGCATGAAATACAACATGCAACAGAGAATTGTGTGAAATACATGATCCTTTGCATAACACCTTTAAGTTGGACTACAACTCAGCAAATCCCTTTTTAAATAACTGTACTGACTGCACTGTGATTTAACGGTTTGATGTTTAGGTATCATATACCTCATGTTAACAGTCCAAATTTTGTCAAATGTTCAAAGGTTAACGCTCCCAGCTCCTAGATATATTTACAGACTGGATCCTGTATGCTGTGTTTTCTAGATATGTGTAGACATGTGTCCTATGTAGCTAAGATTGTAGGACACTGTAGTAATAACACCAGAGTTGTTGGTTTGATTCCCACAGGGGCCCAGTAAAAATATGTCAATGCATGCGCTGCTGTAAATCTGCTAATTGACATTAACAGTTGATATTGGAAAAGCATACATGCTTTTGTACAGTCTTGTTTACCATAGCTCACATCATGAGCCCATTCTCCATTAGTCTCCACAGTATGAGCACTTAAACATGAGGTCTAATGCAGATTTTGTCAAGGGGGCCTTGTGAAACGTTCGAGCACAGGGGCTTCGGACACTGTAGTTAGGCCACTGAGCACAATTATAGTTTAACCATAAAGCCCCCTTCACAGTTTATCTCCCAGAAAAATAGAATACTGAAAAACCCTCTGTCCTGGAGTGTGAGGCATCACATCTCAGACCCAGATCACCATCGTCTCAAAAGAGTATCTACCCTGGTGATCGTTCCTTTTCGCATGCTAATCGTAATCCACATTTTCGGTTTCTGTTTATATTAATTATTGACAGGCGGCTTGAGTCGTCTTTTGCAGAGACGCTTTACATAGCATAGACACAAATAATACGAATAGTGCAATAGAAGACTTTTGATTTGAAGCGTGACAATTCGGTTTTAGGTCGGGTAACCTAAGGTTAAAAAAAAAGCCCAGGTAAGAGCAGGTGCTTGTTAGAGGCAGATCGTGTAAACTAGTAGATTTGCCAGTGTCATCGTCATGTCTGAAACTTTAACCCCATAAGCTCCCTTACCTTGATTATGCTACTCCTGCGAGGGGCTGCCCTCACTGCCTCCAGTACGATAGTGTCGTTGTCCTGGCCGGGGAGGATGACTCCGCTCCGCCTTCCAGACCTGGACGCTCTCGGCGGGATGATCTCCGGAGCGCCATCGTCGCACAAACCGTCCCCATAGCGCTCTGGCTCCGACATCTTCTTACCAGAAACCCAAGTTTAAGTTACAGGCTCAGAAATCACTCAATTCTCTCGAAGTACCTTGGTGTTGAGTGCCATTTATTTACAACAGATCCTGTAGATGGAGGAATCTGCTCCGTCTTTCCAAAACCATGAACCACGGAGCTGGACTCTAAAGCTCATCTGGCCTCGGGCGGTTCCGTTAGTCCGATAGAGCGGCCCTGATCTAGCTGTAGTGAATGCCTAGGTAATGACTTTAATATCCTTAATTACATCGAAAGTACATCACATCCAGTCTCATTTTTGCTCTCCAGTTCCCACAAAGTAAAGCGGGCTTGTATGTTGTCTGTGTTAGAATTAAATGATAGTGGAATACCCACCATAAACACCCTGAAATGTGCCCTGTTGTGAAATCAAAACATCCCTGACGCGCATCGACTTCAATGTAAAATGTTTTTAAAAACTGGCAACCCGAAAAAATGCATTCCCGAGGGACGTGTTTTTCGCGCAACAAGTCTCAGCCTCACAGATAAGGAGCCGTACCTCTCTATGAAACAAAGTGATGTCCTGGATGCTTCTCACCATGCTCACACACACAATTGGAAAAGGAAATATAAGAATCAAAATCGTTAAGACCAACACACCTATTTTGATTCATCCTAACCTGATGAAAAATCGTACTTCGTCCACCTTACCATTCGACAGTACCAGACACAGTTACCAAAAGTGCAAGGCAGTCAACTTTAAGCTGTGCTAATTGTATTCTTTTAGAAAGAACCAGCAATATCTTCAATAGGTCCGTACATTGATAGATATCTCAAAGTAGCTTACACGCTGCAATTACAACATAGCCTTCCCTGATCTGATATAGTCTAGCCCGCGACAACCGATATTGACGAGAATGAGGAACACAAATGACAGTTGCGCCGCCTCTATCCTCACCAGCTCTCTGGCCCTGCTCCTCCCACATATCCTAGAAACTATGACTGACGCGTCAAGCGACCAATGTGCAAGATTAATGGTCTCTGGTAGACCCAAACGCAACGCAGTTGACAACCCAAAGCTCGGGGATGGATTGGAGTCAGAAGTCGCGGGCTCTGGAATGCCTTACGTTTTGGAAGCGTTCCAGATGTTCTCGTCCGCGAGGAAAGGGATGGTGCAATGGAGTCCAGGAACAGGCTGGGGATTCACTAGAGAAAAACACATCAAACTTTCCAGTGTCATGACAATCGGAACAGCTGCCTTTGAGCCGCAGTAACAAAACTAAGTGACAGTTTTGCGCATAGAAACCAGTTCAGTCTCTTGAAACAAGTTCCCCGCCCTTTTCCCAGGACCTTGCATTTAGATGTTTGGCAAATTATACACAATGTTATGATAGCAAGAAACGTTAATCCCCCGGAAATTAGAAACTTCTGAATGTATGCCAGTTATTCATAACGCCAGTGTGTTTTTCTAGCTGTGTGATTGGCATCTTTACTTAATCCAAAACGTATCATTTAAAGGTTGGCATGTAATTCTATAGCGATCATGTACAGCAGCTGGAAGATGTTTTAATCAGGGGGTGCTGACTGGAGGTTGTAGCAGAGTAGCGGACAATACAAAGCTAAAAGTGACTTTCCGAATCTCCAGAGGCAACAACAGGGTGAGCACCAGCACCCCTCAAGTTCCTGGACATACTGTATGGAAAATATAAAATTCTGTCTTTAGGTTGAAAATTGATGTTGCCTTTATATAGCTCTATTTACAGTTTTGTTTAGATTGTGTTTGGATTGTATGTTCAGCAATAAATAGATGTAGTGCTGTAAGCTTCAACTACTGCAGTTCTTTCACTTTCCAGTTCTGTAATTATTTTGTCATGTGCTATATAGTTCAGTGTAGGCTGAACAATAACAAACTACAAAAACTATAGTGAATGTTGTAATTTATATCAAACCTTCTTCACACAAGAAAGGGGCTGTGATTTTTGTACTGGCATAACAGTCGGTCACCGAACCGTTAGGGGGCAGTGTGTAATATCAAACTAACATAGATGTCCTTTTAGCATACGACTAGTTAACTAAGGTACATTCCTGTACAGAGAGAAAGTGGTGTTCATTTTAAGGGTCTGCAGAGTGATTCCAATTCCAATTTTGTAAAAATAAAGGGTGTGCATTGTTACCCAACCTTCCCTGATCAAGAATAATTTACCATTTGTACAGTGATGGCATACCCATTGTTGGAGCTATTGAAATTGCAATGTTTCTTCAAATTTTGAAAGAACATTAATATATTATTTATATGAACGTTTAAAACATGGCGCTATTGAAAACTGTTCCGTCAAATATTTAAAAAAATTGAAGAAGCCTGTATTTGTATACAATTTTGAACGCGCCCACCACCAGCACCAGCTCTGAGATTGCTTCCATCTCGGTTTTGGCTCCGATACACAGCGGTTAGTTCTCCATTGCTCGGGAATGTTTTGCTCGGTTAAAATATGGGAAAATAAAGACTGTGAAACGTCGTAAAAGGAATCGCATTGAGAGCAATTTTGTATTGAATAGGAATTCGTTAAAAAGCTATTGAGATCTGAAGAGCCGAATGTCTGTCGAATGTCCAATCTAAAACTAAATTCACCACAGTCACTTCTGGTGGGGTGGATAGTGGAATGGATGGTTTCTATTTCCTCGAGGAGAAAAAAGCTAACTTTTTTATCATTACTTGCACTTTCGGGGCGATGCGCCAGGTGAGAAATGGCACGTCGGTGTGCTATGGAATGTTGTCAGGCCTTGGGATAATTAGCGCGAGAGTCCTAGTCCTTTCCACCTCACTGCTGATATCCACGCTTCACAAACACTGCAAGTGAACAAGGCCGTAAATTCTAGTATATTTGGGTTAAGATTCTAGGCTGTTAAATGGGGAATATTTTATCAATTTGTTTCCCAATGAGGCTACATATTTGATATATAACAGTAATACTTTAATAAATTCATATATGAATTCATACATAAATACAGACACTTCTACATACATAAACATCTACATGTCTTAATATGTACTTCACATACAGTACATAAACCCACATACAGCTCACCACTGGAAAACCCTTCGCTTCGTCACTCAAAACTTTCTTTTTGAACTTTCTTTTGACAATATATATATATTATATACATAAAAAATATATGTATGAATGTTACTCAATTGTATTTCTCTTGTAACTATTTGGGCATTACATATTTCCTACATTTCAAGCTTTAAATAGTAGTATTCCTTATAGATCCAAAAATAAATTTCAAAGCCATAATTGTTTCTTGACTAGCACAATTCATTCTTGTCGTTGATAATTCCAGTGATATTGTAAGGGTTCCGTTATGACGAGTGAAGGGTTTGGATCCAAACGCGCGACTCCTGGACGGGCGTTGAAAACACTGAGCCGGTGTGCATGGCAATGGCTGATAAGCCCAAGAAAACGATGTTGAAACGTAGGAGTCAGAATAACTAATACGAGCAGCGTGTCTGCATAGTATAGTGTTTGAATCGACACTGAGGGGGGACCAAACAGGAACTTAAATAGGGCAGGTGAGTAGGAGATGAGGGACAGGTGTGTGTAGTTGAACATGTGATTGGTGACTGGGTGATTGGCAA
>JACXGK010015350.1:0-10504 GCA_016801125.1 Novumbra hubbsi | reverse complement strand
TGGCCCATGGCTAGTGGATCTTATTAGTCATTGGCCCATGGCTTGTGGATCTTGTTAGTCACTGGCCCGGAGGCAGTAAAACCATTTTGAGCTACTAGATCTAGACAGACTGCGGCACAACCAGGCCACTTACTTGTTGGTGCATTTTTGTGTTTCAGTTTAACATACAAACCTAAAGCACCTATCAATCCACTCGCAGTAATTTCTTTCAGGTAGTGGTGTGATTTATAATTGAAATTTTAATGAACATTTTAAACAAACTCCTAGCAATATGTTGGCTACTGTTGATAGTAAAAAGCTTCAAAGACACTTAGGTATTCATGCTGACTAGTCTACTAAGGCCTTGTTCGCTGAAATAGATTCACCCTAATCCACATTAAGCCTGGCAGTATAATGTGACATTGGATGGTATTTCACCATTCATTTATCATTCATCCCATAAAGAAGTTTTGATTCACTTCGAGGTATTTGTTTCATTTAGGCTCATCCCCCGCTCAGTGCATTTGGTAAATGTGTAAATCTTGTCAGGACAAGATAAAGTTTGTCCACATATTTGCTAAAAAAAAAACTGTTATATACCACGCAGAGGTAGCTTAAGCTCACACAAAACCCAGACCTTATTTTACATGGATCTAAAAATCCACTTGGAAAACGTGAAAGGTGCAATAACGCAAATATACGCATTTCACGTTTTTCCGCCCGGTTTTACCCCTGATGATGACTCATACTATTTCAGTCAATATGTTACATTCTGCACCCCTTTCCGGTTCTAGTCACTGTTCCTGGGTAGGGGATCAAACAAACAAGAAAAACCTTAACTAGTGCAAAACTGAAATAGATACAGTGTGAACAAGGGAAAATGAGGAGCGTGTCCCAAACCGACCAGCACCCTGGAGTGCACTAAAAATAGGTTCCCTTTTAGGAAGAAACCATAGTGACAAGGATGGCCCTAGAGTTTAATGAGAACCTTATCAAACCTTATGGAGCGCAGCACCCGGGGTGTGGGAAAGAACCAGACAACGTCAACAAAAGCCAATGCAGGTGTTTGTTTTGTCTGCCTGAACAAGGTGGCATCATTAGCCGGCTGACATTTCTGTTGGTACGTTCTTGTCTAGTGTGCGCGCGTGAACCAACCAAAACAAGGTGGTGTACTGAAACAACTATTTAGTATAATCTGTAATAGCAATCAGGGTTGGTAATGCGGAATGCCTATTCAAGACGTAAGCGAACTAACAGGCTGATTCCATGTTGGAATTCTTCAAACTTGCTCTCGGAACCAACATTCTTAAGCTCCAACTGACATTCTGTCCCAGAGTGTTGTTGTGACTCAACTCCGGTGTTCTAGTGTTTTAAATAATATTCCAGTGTTCTAGTGTTTTGAATTCTACTCCAGTGTTCTAGTGTTTTGAATTCTAATCCAGTGTTCTAGTGTTTTAAGTTCAACTTGTATGTTCTGCAGACTTGTGTAACCATCTGGATAGGACGGAACTAGGTGTATCTTTGTTATTGACTAAGACTTGATCCTCCTCATTGCACTGCTCCCAAAATGATATACTTTAAATTACATTACAGTACATTATAGCATCCACACGGAACATTTAGAGTAGTATGAGAGAGAGTGCTACTCTGCTTTAAACTGTGTTCAGCAGAATGGTTACATAAGACTACTGTTGCATAACACAGAACTCAAGCAGCAGAAGGAGAGTCTTCACTAAGCCTGCTTTTCAAATGGCACCCTATTCCCTATAGAGTTCACTCAGTTTGACCCGATTTCTGGTTAACGTACACAGTACTTGAAACAGGCGGCCACATTAGACACATTGTAAGTGTGACTTAATACAAAGAAATCCTATAGCACAAACCCCTGGCCTACTATGTAGCATGACAGCCTCCTGACACCAGTGCTTCTCTGCAGTCCGTTACGAATGAGATAGAGGTAGTTTAAGTCCCAAATAGAACCCCTATTCCCTTTGCGGTTCACTACTTGGAGTCCTTTTGGGACCATTATTAGCATGAAGAAGTGTCTCTGCTTTAGGCCCGTCGGATCAGCCCGAGGCATGATGTGGGAAGGATGCGTTAATGCAGAATCCTCACAGGAAAACAATACAACTCCAACAAACTGATCTTCGCGGGGAATAAAACAAGTGCGCTAGAGACACGATTTACACTTTTGGATGTTAGAGAGGAAAGCGGAGGTGTTTTTGACATGATTATCTACAACGGCAAGTATTTTTGATACTTCACACCAGGAAACTTCAGCCAGTGACAATATCGGAGATATTCGATTTGTGCAGGTCGGACATGTTTTATGTAAAACCATTTCTGCGAGGTAAGATAATGAGATAATGGAGCAGGGACTGTCCCTCTGAATATGAGAACAGAGTATGTAGCCTAACGTATGTCAGGCTTCAGTTGGATTTGTTTGCAAGGGTGCCTCATCAGGGTTTGATAGCTGAGCTGCATTCAACAGCCTCAGGTCTCTCTGAAAAACCTGGACCTCATGGGGCATTGGTGCAATGATCTGTTTGCAGGTGTGCCTCATCAGGGTTTGATAGCTGAGCTGCATTCAACAGCCTCAGGTCTCTCTGAAAAACCTGGACCTCATGGGGCATTGGTGCAATGCTGATGTATTGTAGTAGAAGGCACAGTCAAGTCACAAGGTCCTTATCAGTCTGGCATCTCTCCCGGGATGAGCCAGAGGGTGAATGCGTATGTGTGTGAACAGGACAGCCAATCACCCTCATCCCAAGACTGGGATGTCTGTGAACACGACAGCCAATCAACCTCATCCCAAGACTGGCATGTGTGTGAACAGGTGAATTCAATTTAACCCTTCTGTTCCTCACTTCCAGAGCTGTATATGAGGAAGCTGTTGAGGATGAAAAGCCTACTGGTGAGAGTTGAATATACTAATTAGAAAAAGATTTCTTATTCCCCAGTGCTAAAGACACTTTGTCTTAGCTGACACAACATTTCTCAGATTTTTTGAATATTTTCAATACGCTCAATGGTTAAGGTTAGGGTTAGGGTTAGGGTTAAGGTTAGGGTTAAGGTTAGGGTTAAGGTTAAGGTTAGGGTTAGGGTTAAGGTTAAGGTTAGGGTTAAGGTTAGGGTTAAGGTTAGGGTTAGGGTTAGGGTTAAGGTTAGGGTTAAGGTTAGGGTTAAGGTTAGGGTTAAGGTTAGGGTTAGGGTTAGGGTTAGGGTTAGGGTTAAGGTTAGGGTTAAGGTTAGGGTTAAGGTTAGGGTTAAGGTTAGGGTTAAGGTTAGGGTTAAGGTTAGGGTTAAGGTTAGGCTGAGGGTTACTGAGACCATCCGATCCCTGTTATTCGCACCCATGTGTTGATCCAAAAGACACCTCTGCTCAACAATGAGGCTCAACACTATGCAAAAGTCATTAAGGCTTGCAAGATTTGTCTTGAATAGCATGTGTGTGTGTATGTGTGTGTGTGTGTGTGTGTGCAGGCCTCTGGGTCAATGATCTCATAACACGGCCTTGCTCGGAAGGGTCAATAATCACTTCATTAAACAATGACTCCTATTACACCAGGGCAAAAAGCCTCCAGCGATCGAGTTAATAACCTGTATACAACGAGATATTAAACCTTAGTAACTGTCAATAATCACTTGATTGTATGAAGCGTGAACATACATGTAGTTAAATTTCCAGTTCATTTGTCTTTACACATTTAAATGCTTGGTTTCCAAAAACATATTTAACAGTGCGGGCATAAGTAATACAACAAAATAAAAATTACTTCTAAGAAAGAATTGAACCAAGTAAGTAATAAAATAGATAGTGGTAATAGTGTCGGTCTTGCACTAGCAGTAAGCAGCGTTAAGTAGGTTTCAGCACTGATATTTCAGATATACTTCAGATATACTATTGTGCTATAGTAGATTATGAGTATGTACATAAAAGCACCAATCAGAATATTTAGAGCTGAGATCCCCAGTAAGTGTAAAGTGGTTAGGTAAGTAAATGTAAGGTAACTGGGTGAGTAACTGTAAGGTGGCTGGGTGAGTAACTGTAAGGTGGCTGGGCGATTAACTGTAAAGTGGCTGGGTGAGTAACTGTAAAGTGGCTTGGTGAATAACTGTAAAGTGGCTGGGTGGGTTTGGCAGTTGGGGGTTAGGGGTTGGGGTTTGTCGGTTGGGGGCTAGGGGTTGGGGTTTGACGGTTGGGGGCTAGGGGTTTAGGGGTTTTGAACAGGGTTTTGAACTGGGTTTCCTTGATGAAAAGGACATGTCCAACCAAAAAGCTAACAAATAACATTCTTCATGGATATAGCTACACTGATACGAGCACAAACATTTACATAATGAACTGTATAGATAATACTGTCCAAAACAATGGTAAAAACAGAAATGCACACAGTTTGAAATATACACATTGGTGCTACCAATAGAAAACAAAGCTGTTTTTAAGTCGAGTTTCTTGTAGGGATTAAATCCACCACCATTACCGCTCAAGCAAGCAACCAAACCAGCCAAATAAGTTTAGGGCAGGAATGTTGACTGAAGAAACCGCTTAACACATCACACAACAAATTAGGAAACATTTGTGCACTCTACCATTTGCAGATGTGTCCCAAAGCTAAGGGAGCAAAAAATGTCAAGGATGTAGGGGCTAATTAGACCCTTCAGTGGCACCTTCCAGCGAGTGTGCAACGATGTAGCCACCAAAGTGAAGTGGAATACAATAAGACATAATGTCATTTCTTGAGCACAATTTCACACGAAAGAATGGAGAGGCATTCTAAATGATATCACGCTTACATGTTTGATTTCAAGGCCTGACGCATTATACCCAACAAAAGTTCCTCAAACCAATTCCATTTTTTGTCAGAATTCAAATATATTTAATATATATTCGATGTATGCCGTTTTATCTCTAACAGAAATTATTTTGGGAAGAAAAGCAATTGAGTAGTAATCATGGGACATAAGTGTCCCATACTGTCAGCACGACTGTCTAAAATGTGTTCTGCTTTGAATTCTTTAGTTTGGGTTCAGAAACATATTTTAATCTTCCTTGTTCGTAAATTATCTGTATGGTTATCACATAATGGTTGGATTGCATGAAATCCTCAAAGAATGTTGTTTTAAAACGTTTTGCAGCATTGAAAAGGATTTCAGAAAATAATATGTATTCAGTGCAATCCATCTTCTTTGTGGATGTAATTTAATGGATCCAACCTCTAGTTTATCTTTTACGTTAGACCATGACAACTTGTTTACCACCCCTCTGCTTTTCCACGGCCGCTACGTCTGACACAGTTAAATGAATATTCATCTTGATCAGATCTAGCAAAGTGAAACAATTTCTCCTGGCTACAAATTTCTTCAGCCTGAAAAGTTTGATATATTCTAACCAAAGTCTGCTAAACATGCCCCTTTACTTTATATTATGTTGCTTGCTTAGGGGTATGTACATTAGCAACATACTAATTATTAAGTTGACTACTAAAATTAATAATCAATTAGGCTACAACTAATTATGAATCAAGAACTTTAGTTTGCAATTCAATTTGTGGTGTTCACTGTATATTTCCCAGTTATTTGTGTAGGCATTGTACTTCTGTGGAAATGTAATGTACAAAATCGAGTTCCTGTGAATAGTTTTTAATTGTAATAAAAAGACCTGGATGAATAAAATTACATTGACCAAGTAAAAGTTAAGTGATGTTTATGTAATGTTATATGAGTGATAGCTGAGCTGACAGGATAATGTATAGTTTAAAAGGCTGCTCATTCTCTCGCTCCCTTATTAATTGCACACATGTCATTCCCTAATTTTCTCTCTCTCTTTCTCTCTCTCAATCATTCAACTTTCCATAATTGTCTTTCTCTCAGTCTCTCTTTTGAACTTTCTCTAAATCTCTGAATCTCTCTCTCTCCCTCTCAAATAAATACACACATGCATTTTAATTGACGGAAGACCCAGAGTTGTACCTCACTTTCGTCTTCACCCTTTGTGTTACGCAGGACAGAGATTTTACACACACAAAAATCTCCACACCTTTTCTATAACTATAACCAACATTACCTGAAAAAACACTTGGGATCTTGGATAAAAAACTCTTCACTGTGCGAATAGGGATTCCATTCTTCTCATCTTGCATACGAGCTATGACATCTTCCATCTGGAAAAGAAAAATGAAATATGGTTTAATCACATCAATGTGTAGCTCTCTGAACAATCGCTAAGATTCATCAAAGTAAAGCAAAAGTAAATTTGTTAGCATTTGGCCCACATTGTTTATCATACTTCAGTAGTATGCCATTTGGAACACAGTTTTAATAATACATGGTAGTGCACCTTAGCGATGTACAATTGGAGCACAATGTTTATCATACACAGTAGGGCACTTTGGTAATGTGCCATTTGTCCCACATTGTTTATCATACATTGAAGTGTACTTCAGTAGTATGCCATTTGGAGCATGTTTGACAGTAAATACAAGAAATATATCCCAGAAAGTTGTTTAACCTCTCTTCTGAAAGTGTTGTTTGACCTCTGACCTATATGTACTCTGCCTATGTCTGTGAATGCGGCTGGAACCACTCTCTGTCACTGTACTCTTGTCCTTGAGTACAAAGTGATAGTCACCTGACCTGCCCATAACCTTTGATGTTTGTCTCCAGTGATAGTCACCTGACCTGCCCATAACCTTTGATGTTTAGTCTCCAGTGATAGTCACCTGACCTGCCCATAACCTTTGATGTTTAGTCTCCAGTGACAGTCTCACCAGACCTTCCCATAACCCCACACAGGCGGTCGGCAGAATGCACTGTGCCGTCTGAGGTGCTGAAGATGCCGTCTGAGCACAGCGGCAGTATGCCAGTGGAGGCAGGTCATTTCTCAAAAAGAAAAGCGCAAAGTAGTGCCTGGAATCTGGCACTCGTTGAGACGAAACATCGCCTATTGTCAGAATGAGCCGTAGGTCAAGTAGGTCTGAGTAGCGCTTGAGAGTCCTTTCATCATGTCTGACCTTGTGGTGTGCCCTCAACGCTACCGCCACTGCCCGTCTAACTGGGAAGACTCCCCTGTTGGCAACCCACGCACATGTTATGGACAAACACGTCTTTATGTTCCTCCAGAATGTACGCTACGCACCGAAGTCAGATGAATGGATAGAGACACCTGTTATGAAATAAGTGAAGATGTACAGCAATGGCATCCAATGCTGATCGTCTGGCCCAGTACCCTGGTCCTCTGCTGTGTACAGGCGTCTCGGGAACCTGTCACCCAACTGGCAAATTTGAAATAAACTAACTTAATGGTGTATTTGCCTGCGGTCAACACCCGTGCAAATTAATAATTAACTAATTACCAACGGGAAAGTTTGTCTTCTGAGCATTCTTTCCCAGATTCAGGCTTGTTGGATTAATGTGGCGTCAGGCTAAGCCTGGGCTCAGGTTCATCTTGGGTCAGACCAGGTCTGATCCTGACGTGAACTCTACACATAGATGTTTTTTTTTTACTCGTTTTTTTACTCGTTTTACCCTACTAAACGCCCGTTGCACATGGACGTAGTAGACCCCGAGCGGCAACAGGAGAAAGCTAACAAGGGGTTAAAACAAGAGAAATGAGCAGCCACAGGAAATCCAGGATAATGCCAAAGCAGAGGATGACATTTGGATCAGGAGGATCTCTCCCCCTGCACTCTCCTACGGTTGTCAGCCAGGTGGGAAGAGAACAGGTGTGACCCTTCAGTAGCCCTCCTCCCTCCCTAAAGCAGCATTCTCAGTTCCAACAGTCTTAGCTGTCGGTTCAGCTGCCCCTTTCCCAAATCGTCCGTTATCCGCCCGCCAGTTAAAGCCGGCCAGCGAGCGTGGCCTTTGTCGGGACTGACCCGTTAAACTGAGACCCCTTTCATGTCCATTCTCGGCATAGGAAACAGCCCGACCACGATAGGACGAAGCACGCGCGGGGGGCGGGCGGTCACCATGACAACCATGTTTTAAAGGCTCCAGATTGGAGGGGATCACTTCGAGGCCCGTCTTGTCTGCTACACGCGTCTCCCGTACGCCCCGTGTTATGTCCGGTACACTACTTTTGTTCTGGAGCCGGATGAGTGGGTGCAATAGGTGTGTGTGTTGTTCACGCCTGTTCCGGTATGAACTAACCCTTTCAAGCTTCCATCGCTGTGGAGGAGAGGCACGCAGTAAAATATTTAGGAAGCCCTTTGATAGACGCCTCTCTCTCTACCTCTCTAGTAGTCTCTGTCACACTCTCCCCCTCCATTTCTCTCGCTGTCTCTCTCTCTCTCTGTCTCTCTCTCTCTCCCTCCCTCCCTCTCTCTCTTTCTCTCTCTGCCTCTCTCTCTTTCTCTGTCTCTCTATCACATTCTTCCGCTCTACCTGCCTCATTTTTTAACCTCTCTCTCTCTCACGGTGTCTCTGTCACGCTCTGCCTCCCGTCCTCCGTCACGAGGTCCCTCTCTCTGTTATTTCAATATGCCTCCTGCTCGGCACACAGCAGACATCTGTTCCCGAGACAGACGGCCGGACGGACAAACGGACGGTGGGGAAGATCACTGATACTAATGACGCAGGTGCTGATGACGATGGCAGTAATGTCAATACCCCCTTCCGGACCACAACACCTCCTCTCAGGGGGGCCCGAACCCACCTAGAAGCGGAGAGAAGCATTTTTCTTTGAAGCCCAACTGTGACGCCAAGCGTGAAACTCCACTACATTCTCCAACACTACAGTGAACATGACATGAAGAGAATGTCTGCTTCAGTGACTCACCAAGCTCATGGATGGATTTCAACAATAGACGCCAAGCAGATACCTTACCCAACACCAGGCAACTCTAGACAATACCACAGACAGAACAGTGATTGGCTCTCTGGTAGTCTATACAGTGATGGGCTCCTTGGTGGTCTATACAGTGATTGGCTCTCTGGTAGTCTATACAGTGATTGGCTCCTTGGTAGTCTATACAGAGATTAGCTCTCTGAAAGAATCATAAATTCATAGCAGCAAACCACTTTTTAACAGTATCATTGATTTATAGAAACAAACCACAGTTTTATAGTATCAGTGGATTTCAGTGCTTAACCTCTGCAACAGGCCCAGCAAACTAAGATCCCACACCTACACAACATTCTCAATGGCTTAGCTTATTGCAAGAAGGCATTTCACTTCAGTACCTGCTGCAAAACCGTGACGATTTGATTTGTGATGAAAGCAAGCCTCTGAGGGTTATAAATCACCACATCACAACGTGTTGCCCGTTAACTGACACTGACATTACAACTCAATCACAGAATAGGCACTCCTTCAAATGGCACCCTATTCCCTTTCATCTGAACTACATTTGACCAGGGCCCTTAGGACTCAGTAGAGAACAGGGCTTTTTGGGTCTCAGCCTAGGACGGCTGGCTCTGCTCCAGGAAGACAGCAAAGTGATGCAGGGAGACAAAACCGATTCCAGACCTCTCCTGAGTACCTCTGATCACTGTGAAACACTTAATGGCTCCTTATTTGATCAATCAGTACATTTCCATTTGTGTGGCTGGAGCTTTTCTGCTGTACAATCTGATCATCGCAGACCACTTACAGTAAAGTGCAGTAAAAACCCTGTCCAAAACTAAGGCAGGCCAGAGGCACTACCACCGGGGGAAGAAGCTCTCCTGAACTGGCCAGATCTCGCCTCAGGTCCGTGGTTCCCAACGTTGAATTCTGTCAGGAGATCAAAGACATCAACAAACAGAGCTGGTGCTAATCATTAAGACATCCAATCGGGTGACACATAGTGTGTGTGGATGTGTGTGCGGATGTGTGTGTGCATGTGTGTTAGCGCAAACTCACCATCAACAAGCCGTTCCAGCTTGTCCTGTCTGGCTAACATCCAATACTAATATAATCATGTCTGAATCATCAACGCAAATCAACATAATGCGCTGAATTTCAGCCACGAACTCTCAAGGCAATCCTGGAGGCTCAAACCACTTCCAACTCGACGCTCACTGGTAGGATATAAAGGGTTCTTTGGCGGGACACATAACCATGGTAAGGTTCTACATGGAAAATAAACTTCTTCAAATGTTTTCCTATTAGGACCGCAGAACTTTTATTATTTAGGAGTATGGACTAGAGGGTTGGTATTGAACAACCGTGGATTGGCTGCCCAAGCTTACTCTTACGAGTTTTATTCTACAGTGCTGAAGGACAGAACCATAACTGACCTTTGTTCTTCAGCTCAATAGTACCGAACCATAACTGACCTTTGTTCTTCAGCTCAATAGTACCGAACCATAACTGACCTTTGTACTTCAGCTTAATGGTACAGAACCATAACTGACCTTTGTTCCTCAGCTCAATGGGACAGAACCATAGCTGACCTTGGTTCCTCAGCTCAATGGGACTGAACCATAACTGACCTTTGTTCCTCAGCTCATTGAGACTGAACCATAACTGACCTTTGTTCCTCAGCTCAATGGGACTGAACCAGAACTGACCTTTGTTCCTCAGCTCAATGGGACTGAACCA
>JACXGK010015349.1:0-10500 GCA_016801125.1 Novumbra hubbsi | reverse complement strand
AGACGGAGGAGAAGTATAAACAGATGGAGAAGTATAAACAGATGGAGGAGAAGTATAAACAGATGGAGAAGTATAAACAGATGGAGAAGTATAAACAGATGGAGAAGTATAAACAGACGGAGGAGAAGTATAAACAGATGGAGAAGTATAAACAGATGGAGAAGTATAAACAGATGGAGGAGAAGTATAAACAGATGGAGAAGTATAAACAGATGGAGAAGTATAAACAGATGGAGGAGAAGTATAAACAGATGGAGGAAAACATTGGTTCAGCAGCATTTCCAAGGTGGAAGAACTAACAGCATTAAAAACAATGGAGTTCGACTTGGATTTGACACTTTTTGTTCTGAAAAGAACATTTTATCTATTTACATTATTTTTAATTATAATTATAAGTAATTAGAAGATGGACGTGGAGTTAGCGCTTTCTATTTGAACAGGCAACAATATTTTGTGCATTTCTTATTCAGGTGTTTAGCTGTATCGTGTTACGTTAGCCAACTGTAGAACCCAGAACCACTAAGATAACGTTGGCTAGGCTACATTCAGTTGTGCATCAATTTGCATCATTTATATATTTTACTAAAGATACACACAAACTAAATAGCTAACGTAACATATGAACATATTAACTATTATGAAAAATATACAGTATTGATTATGATTATCAATCGCCTAACACAAGTTTATACAGATACATAACACATTAACCATTCTATATGTTCTCACCTGGTATTTTGACCCATCTTCTAGTTCATCTTAGATGTTCTCACCTGGTATTTTGACCCATCTTCTAGTTCATCTTAGATGTTCTCACTGCCCCACAAAGGTTGTGTCATGTGTTGATTATTGTGTGTGTTGACTATTCTCATTACTTTTTGTAATTAATTATTTTAGCAACTTAAATAGTTTCTGTATAGTTTATAATGTTGGTGTGGCATGTTAACCTGTTTAAAAATAATTGTGAAACTAATGATTAATAAAAGTGTAAATAACACCTGAAAGCACTTCAAAATGCATTCAGATTATTTCACTTTATTGGGTGGGGGGCGGAGCCACGAAACACAATGACATATTGATGGTAAAAATGTATTACTTTCATATAACGTTTCTTTGTCTACTATGGAAGCCCATAGGGGACCATATTCAAATGATCCTGCAATTTTACAAATGCTTTATATATGCATTTGTATTTCCACATAGTCATATGGGCGTTCTATGGAATAAAATACTTTCCAGCCCAATCACTGCAGGGGCTCAGGAACACTTCCAAAACCAGTGTCTGTGAACACAGTACATCACTGCATCCACAAATGCAAGTTAAAACTTGACCATGCAGAGAAGAAACCAGATACAAACCAGATCCAGAACTGCCACTCCCTTCATTTGAGATGGACTGAGGCGACCTGGAAAACTGTTCTGTGGTCTGACAGATTGCGCCTACATTAACCATTCCACAACTGCCTGCTCATTTATTAACCATCCCACAACTGCCTGTTTATTTATTAACCATCCTACAACTGCCTGTTTATTTATTAACCATCCTACAACTGTTAGGTGCAGACTGGCTGGTGACAAGAGGGGAACCATAGTAACGGCACACAAACTAAACCAGGGGAGGGGAGAACGTGGGCAGGAGCGGAGATAACAGGACTGGAAAAATAAACAAGGAGACGAACAAAACTGACAGGGACACTGAATCTGCAACAGCAGAAAAGTTCCAAATGGCTAAACACAAGATTAACCCGTTCTTTTACCCGTTCATCTACCTGTTCATCTACCCGTTCATCTACCCGTTCATCTACCCTTCATCTACCCCTTCATCTGCCCGTTCATCTACCCCTTCATCTACCCCTTCATCTACCCCTTCATCTACCCCTTCATCTACCCCTTCATCTACCCCTTCATCTACCCCTTCATCTACCCCTTCATCTACCCCTTCATCTACCCCTTCATCTACCCGTTCATGTAGCACTAGCGTATCCACATACAACAGTGTTGATCTGCCACCGATTGAACCAAACACAGCGATTAAATATGGGTGCTGATGGAACTGATGGGAAACAGGTGTGTGTTTACTTGACAGGTGACTGGTGACGGTAGTTGCAGGTAAGTGACACTAGGGGGAGTGCTTGTGCTGACAGACTAATGGTAAGGCCACTAGAGGGGGTGATTGTGCGGATGAAACGATGGGTCAGGGTGGAGAATGGACAACAACTGCCTGTTTATTTATTACCATCCTACAACCGCATGTTTATTCATTTACCATCCTACAACCGCATGTTTATTTATTACCATCCTACAACCGCATGTTTATTCATTAACCATCCTGTAATTGCCTGTTTATTTATTTAATATCCTACAATTACATGTTGTAGGATATTGTATGGTTAATTAGATAGCTAACATTTCGTTGCTGTTCCCATTACATAGCCAGGCTAACATTTCTCTAGTCTAGTGTTCTGTCCAGTGATCTCTCAGTCCTGGATATGCATCTGTTATTTAAAAATATACTTAATTGATTATGATTATACATTGCCTAACACATGTATATACAAATACATAGTAGATTCAGCTTTCAACATGTTCTCATCTGGGATTTTGACTCATAATGTTCTAGTTCATGAACATAAATAACAGATTTTTTTCAAAAGTCATTTACCTAATTTTACCTTATTTAACCTTATTGCATGGGGTAAAGTCATGAAACATGATACAACCCAAATAAATGACTTCATCACATTTTCAGTTCAACATTTCTTATAAGTCTACCATGGGAAACAGTTTAAATCAAAACAAGAAATACATTTCAGAGCCATCACAGTAGGATACCCAAGGAAAGATCTCACACTGTTGCCGGTAGAAGCACTTGTTTGAACTGCCAGGAGCCCTGGGTAGCTGACTGAGAAGTCATCCTTCCAAAGGTACAAAGGTATGTTCTCTGTTCCCTGATTGTTACGGTGAATGAAAGTTTGAGAGGGCAACATGGATGACTGGTTTACACATTCCTTTACATTACATTTCTTTCCAGCTCATATAAAAGATATCGACAAGTGTTTTGTAAATACACATTCATGTTTATTTCCAATTCATCCGACTGTACACTGTTACACGTTTTGACATAGACTTTATTTTTAAAACATTCAGTTGTGTATATTTACCTCATTGTAACAGCTGTACAAAGACAGTGGTTAATAGCACAATAATTTACTTAAAAAGTGATCTCATATACTTTTATTCAATGCAAATTAAGTGATGACAAAATTACCACTCGAGATATCTCACCTCCATCACCACGTCTAGAGGCGGAGTTTCAAACCGATCAAGGGTTTACACACTGCCCGGTTCAAAGTTAATCTCCTAAGGAGCCAATGTACGCAGCTGTTAACATGGGCTTGCATGTGACCTTTAACCCTTGTGTCTATTCCATCCTTCTGGGTCAGGTGACAGGGTGTGACATCACAGCTGAATAGCAAGTATGTACATGCACTAAAGTGCTAGTTCTCCAAAGGCATGCTGAGCAAATATGACATCCCAAATTGGGCCCTATTCCTAGCCCAGTGCACTTCCCTCTCACACACTAGCCCTGAGGAAAAGGAGGTCGTTAGGGATTCAGCCTAAGTGACTGATCTTTGTTACCACTGCCTTCAACGTGTGATACAGCTCTCCAGGTGTCTTCCATCTCTTCCTCTATGACTTGTTTCCAGAGGTCAACATTCGTTTGAGACGTATAGATATAAACACACACGTACATCAGCATCATCTGACATCATGACCCAGCTGCCTCGGTCAACAGGAAGCAGATGTGTTTTTTTTCCCATCTTAGCTTTTGTTTGTTGTTGTTTACAAATACAACTGAGCAGTCTGATTTCAGTGTTCAAAGGCTATCAACAAAAAGTAACACTTAATAAGAAAATAATTTTAATTCCAAACAGTATTTACATATCGTAGAACATAATCAATAATTGATGCACTATGCAAAATGAACAAAAGAATAAACGTAAACAAAAAGAAAACCTTTTTGTTTTTATAATATCTATTGTTTTCCCTCAACACCAAAAAAGGTGCTGACTATATAAGTGAATATACATTATGTATTGCATACACACATACACATATTACGTGGAACTATGGGTAAATCAAGTAGAGGCACCTCTGATGGTAACGTTTCTGATCATGTCATGGTTGTTGTTACAGTACATTCCAGGTTCTGTTCATTCTAAACTGAGTTCTAAAGTCTGAGTTCTCCATTCTAAGGTCCCGTCCTTTTTCCTCCTGTTTGGTCAGCTGGTGGAATAGGGCCTAGCCCTCGTTACAACTCCCCCTTACAAATCCCTACGAGGGGGGAGGGGCATCTAAAGGTCCAGGCAGGCCCATGGAGGCAAGGGTGGAGTAATCTGGGCAGGCTGATGGAGGAGAGAAATGAGAAGATGTAGGTAAGAGAGGAGGTTGGAGGTGCTTAGTCTGGGTAGGCTGGAGAACAAATAAAGGGAGAAGGAGGAGAATGGAGTAGAGAGGAGGTGACTAGAATGAGAAGGAGATGTCTTGAGGTATCAGATCCAGGCATGATTCATCAGGAGCGTGTTGAGAAAGAAGAGGCAGATGTGTGTTGAGGAAGAGGCAGGTTTCATCAGGAGGGTGTTGAGGAAGAGGCAGGTTTCATCAGGAGTGTGTTGAGGAAGAGGCAGGTTTCATCAGGAGGGTGTTGAGGAAGACTTCCTCATGCAGAAGACGACGGTCCCTGTCCTGTTCCGGCCTCCTCCAGCTCCAGTAAACAGTCCCTCTTACTGATCCCAGACACCAGGGGAAAGGAGAAGCGCCGCTCTGGGACCTCCTGGCAGAACCGCGGGGAGCAGGAGGGAGACTGGGTCGCCCAGCGGGATGGGGGACGGCGGTTGGCTGGCCTCGCCGGGCGCTGGAAACACGACTCCAGAGGAGGAGCCACCGGGGAACGAGGGAGGTCCTTCAGAACAGGAGGAGGAAGAGGTTAGAGAGACAGGAGGACAGGATGGAACAAATAAACCATGAAATACAGTAAATAAACCAGGTGGTGGTGACATGAAACAGGAAATAAACCAGGTGGTGATGACATGAAACAGGAAATAAACCAGGTGTTAATGGCATAAAACAGGAAATAAACCAGGTGGGGATGACATGAAACACAGGGAATAAACCAGGTGGTGGTGACATGAAACACAGAGAATAAACCAGTTGGTGATGACATGAAACAGGAAATAAACCAGGTGGTGATGACGTGAAACAGGAAATAAACCAGGTGGTGATGACATGAAACAGGAAATAAACCAGGTGGTGATGACATGAAACAGGAAATAAACCAGGTGTTAATGACATGAAACAGGAAATAAACCAGGTGGTGATGACATGAAACAGGAAATAAACCAGGTGGGGATGACATGAAACAGGAAATAAACCAGGTGTTAATGACATGAAACAGGAAATAAACCAGGTGGTGGTGACATGAAACACAGTGAATAAACCAGGTGGTGATGACATGAAACCGGAAATAAACCAGGTGGTGGTGACATGAAACACAGAAAATTACAAAAAAAAGACGTGTGAACAAAATGAGGAAACAAGAACAAACCCTGACCTTTCGCTCTCTGAGAAACCAATCAGAGATTATAGGAAATGGTTAACATTTCCTTTATGGTTGTGATTTTATTATTATTAAATACTGATGTGTGGAGAAAATAAAAACTGAGTAGGGGTAAATGAGAAATGCACAATCTCCACTTTTTGAAAATATCATTAAAGGTGCACTAACAAACATTTGACCACTAGTGGGCACTGCAGCTATATCGCCTTCACGCATGCTGGGCTACAATGGACTTTCAAGAGGATCTGTCTAATCCATGTTGTTGTCAGGGACACACTGCAGCACGCTACTGCTGCAGGCTGACACGCCTGTCCTGCTCCTCCCACTGACGTGGTTAAATAGGGCCCACGGTCCTCCCCTTCTCAGGTAACTGGTCTAATCAACAGGGCAATTTGCAAGATTCCTCATATTCCTCATGCAACTAAAACACAGACTAAAACATCTGTCTAGATTGATGGACTGGGAGAGGGAAGTCTAGTACCTAAAACACAGATATCTGTTTAGATCAGGGTGCTCAAACTAGGGCCAAACTTGGCCTGCGGAGACCTTTGATTTGGCCTGCCACGCCATATAACATAAATACAGTTTGATATAACACAACGTTACTTATATATCATTCAGCCATCAAAGATCCATTCATCTAATGGTCATTCATCCAGCCACCATCAATACATTCATCCATTGTTAATCAACAGTTGTATTTGGTAGTTCAGTATTTTCTCAAGAAGTGAGGAAACTCGAGTAAACAGGGCTTATCATCAATTAACAGACAACATTCCACACATCCAGACTGAACAAACATCCATCTTGTGTGCCTGGGTATTTGTTGGTGTGGGTAAGTGTATGTCTATTGGTGCTGGTTAAGTTGAGGGACATCTAAACCCCACCGCAACATCCACATCTGCTATAAATACCCAGAAGCCTTCTCCAGCAACACACACCAGCCCAGGAAAGCATAGCCCAGTATAGCACATCCTAGCCCAGTCTAGCCTATCCCAGTATAGCACATCCTAGCCCAGTCAAGCCTATCCCAGTATAGCACATCCTAGCCTAGTATAGCACATACAGGCAGATAAATGGAAGGGAAATAAAACCAGTATGGACAAAGAGTGGAAGATACAATGACAGACAATCAAATGAAATCAGATGAAAAAACATGAAAGAAAAATTATGTATAGTTTGCTTTAACGTGTGGTTATAAATTCTTCTAAAGCTGAATGACATCGTAACCACACTGACAGTACATGACATCAAATGACCACTATCTTGCCAGACTGCAGAGGTCTCATGGTTACCACCACACTCTGATGGTTGCTAAGCATGCTGCCTCTACCACCTTTAATAGTTAGCGACCCACTGTAACATTCCGTTAATTTGACACAAGAAAAAATGGTTACAAGTTCCAACAACCTAGAAAATACACGCATGCACACACACACACACACCCTAGACAGACGACATATGAGATGTGTTAGAAGGGCTGTCTTCTTCAACAAGGCTTAGAAGGTTTGTTAGTGACTCTGATTCCACTTTGAGAGGACAGAGGGATGTGAGAGAGGGATGTGATATAGAGGGATGTGTAAGAGAGGGATGAAATAGAGGGATGTGTGATAGAGGGATGTGTGATAGAGGGATGTGTAAGAGAGGGATGTGTGATAGAGGGATGTGTAAGAGAGGGATGTATTCGAGGGATGTGTGATATAAAGGGATGTATGAGAGGGATGTGAGAGTGAGGGGATGTGAAAGAGATGGATGTGAGAGAGAGGGAGGTGTGAAAGAGAGAGAAGGAAGGAAGCATGTGGAATTGCAACAGATATTTAGGGAAAACATCAAACAGAAGCAGCAAAACACGGTCATGGACAGAACAGCGAGGAATCCTCAGAAATACTGTGGCATCACCTCTGGCCTCTCAACCACAAAGAATGATTGTTGTTTTGGCTCCAAAAGAAAAACATGCCCAAAGTATTCATCGGTCCTCTGTGTTTGGGTTTGTTTAGCCACCACTCCACACAGGGTATGTTTGGGTTCTCATGGTCTGTGTTTGGGTTGTTTTGGCCACCACTCCACACAGGGTATGTTTGGGTTCTCATGGTCTGTGTTTGGGTTGTTTTGGCCACCCTCCAGAGAGGGTCATACACAGTACCGGCCCTCTCCAAACCATAAGGACACAGAAGACAGATGACTGTTTGGGTCACTGGTGATCTTTTTAGTCAGATATTAGAACATGCGGACATCAACACGGACGGATGTTATGATCGTAACAGTAAAAACACAGACACAACAACAACGACTCCACGACGTAACGTCTGTTGTGGACCTGTGAGACATGCGGATGGGGGCGGGGACTTGGAGTGAGGAGGGGTCCATGGGGGCGGAGCCTGTGACCTCATAGGTCAGAGAAACAGGAAGTAAACAGGAACTTACATCACGCAGGGTTAGAGTCCCCAGGGTGTGGTTAGTATGAGAGTGTGGTTCTACAGTCAGCATAGAGTACAGAGGAGGAGCCGAGAGGAAGGGATTTAGGAGGATAGGAAAGAAACAGAGAGAAGAGAGATAGAGAGAGGGTAGATAAAGAGATAGATAGAAAGTAGACAGAGAGGAGAATGATAGAGGGTAGACAGATAGATAGAGGGTAGACAGAGAGGAGAAAGATAGAGGGTAGACAGATAGATAGACGGTTGACAGAGAGGAGAGAGACAGAGAGAAGGTAGATAGAGAAGAGAGAGAGAGAGGGGGTAGACACAGAGGAAAGAGAGAAGAGAGGTGTTCATAAAAAGAAGAGAGAGAGCAAAGAGAGACAGAGTGGAAAAAAGGATTGGCAAGATGAGTGGAGAAATGTTTGTCAGAAGGAGAGAGAAAATGTAGAGAGAATTAAAGACATGTATCCAACTGAGATTGAAGAGGGTGAAAGAGAAAGACAGAAAAGATGGAAGAGAAGTGTGGAGAGAAGAGAAGGAAACAGGATAACGCTGGTGGTTAAAAAGTAGAGGATACATTTGAACCATAACGTCAGTGACCTCAATGCCAGTAAGTATTAGAAAATGAACCAATGTAAATTTATTATGTTTCTGCTGTATTTTCAACTTCAGAATTCTTTTTATTTTTTATTATTGGCAAAAAATTTGTCTATTTCCCAGAGCTTGGAGCAATTTATAAGCTTATTATAACAGTAAAATTGTATTTGTCACACGTCATTAATAATATTGCTAAAACAAAACCCTTGAGTTATTGGAATGGTACATCAAGGTTGTAGCCCGGTGATAACCCTAATAATTATTGTGCCATTCTGATGGAATAACTTTGCTGTAATTTTGTAAATATTTGTCATTTGCATGACTGCATTTTTCTAGAAATGTTTGTCATAATTATTTATTTACATGGCCTTTAACCCTTTGACGTTCAATGTTTCAGGCCCAAAAATATTTGGTTTTGCCTGGTGATCATAATGCTAATTTACAGGGGTCAGACGGAGAGAGTTAAACCAGGGACAGAGTCTAAACAGCAACATCTTTCTACTTTTCGAAAAATGAACTTCTAATAGGGATGCCGATAGTTTAATCTTTCCCAGTAGTGTACCGTTTGTTCTTTCACAGTAGTGTACCGTTTCATCTTTCACAGTAGTGTACCCTTTCATCTTTCACAGTAGTGTACCCTTTCATCTTTTACAGTAGTGTACCCTTTCATCTTTCACAGTAGTGTACCGTTTGTTCTTTCACAGTAGTGTACTGTTCCATCTTTCACAGTAGTGTACCATTCCATCTTTCAAAGTAGTGTACCGTTTGTTCTTTCACAGTAGTGTACCCTTTCATCTTTCGCAGTAGTGTACCGTTCCATCTTTCACAGTAGTGTACCGTTTGTTCTTTCACAGTAGTGTACCGTTTCATTTTTCACAGTAGTGTACCGTTTCATCTTTCACAGTAGTGTACAGTTTCATCCATGATGGTGCTTGTTACCTGGTTGGTATTTGTTTAGGTGTTTCTTAGAATTGGTTCCTGCTCCAGAAGTCACCAAAAGGGCCTATAAACAAACAATCCAGATTACCAATCAGAGAGTTAAGTGACAGTAATTACCTCCAGGCCCCCTGTCTGTGTCCGGTCTCCCTCAGCCTGCCTGCCCTCTCTGCTTGGGGCTCCAGTCCCCAGCCGCTTCTCCTCCCTGAAGCTCTGCTCCAGCAGCTTCTTGTTGAGGAGGCGGGCGGTGTTCTCCGCCAGGGTGTATCCGGGTGGAGCTGACAGGTCCTGCCGAATGCTCAGCACCTCCGAGGTCCTCTCTCCGCCCTGGGCCTCCACAATCAGCTGCACTGGGCTGGGGGAGCGACCGCGGACGGTCCTCAGGAACTCCTGGACGCTTCCAAGGGACCTGGGGTCTCTGGGCTCAGAGAGGGGGACCCCTGGGGGCGGAGGCTCAAGGGGGATGGGTCGGCTGCGGCTGGGGGACCTGGTGAATTTGGGCTGTGGGGGTTCGTAGGCCACAGGGGTGTGGTCTATGATGTTGAAGAGGCTGGAGAGGCCGTCGTTGATGGTGGTGTGGACCGGAGAGTCCCGGGTGGTGGTGGAACGAGCCCAGGCCGACTCAGAGGCTCCCTGAAATAAAGACCTCATAAGACTCAGAGGCTCCCTGAAATAAAGACCTCATAAGACTCAGAGGCTCTCTGGAATAAAGACATCTCATAAGACTCAGAGGCTCCCTGGAATAAAGACATCTCATAAGACTCAGAGGCTCCCTGGAATAAAGACATCTCATAAGACTCAGAGGCTCCCTGGAACAAAGACATCTCATAAGACTCAGAGGCTCCCTGGAATAAAGACATCTCATAAGACTCAAAGGCTCCCTGGAATAAAGACATCTCATAAGACTCAAAGGCTCCCTGGAATAAAGACATC
>JACXGK010015348.1:0-10499 GCA_016801125.1 Novumbra hubbsi | reverse complement strand
TGAACTACATCAGACCACCATATTCCCTATATAGTGAACTACATCAGACCACCATATTCCCTATATAGTGAACTACATCAGACCACCCTATTCCCTATATAGTGAACTACATCAGACCACCCTATTCCCTATATATTGAACTACATCAGACCACCCTATTCCCTATATAGTGAACTACATCAGACCACCATATTCCCTATATAGTGAACTACATCAGACCACCATATTCCCTATATAGTGAACTACATCAGACCACCATATTCCCTATATAGTGAACTACATCAGACCACCCTATTCCCTATATATTGAACTACATCAGACCACCCTATTCCCTATATAGTGAACTACATCAGACCACCATATTCCCTATATAGTGAACTACATCAGACCACCATATGTCTACACTCTTTTAGACCAGCAGTCTAATCTCTGTAAATGGAAAAGTGTGTCATTTGCTGTTGGTGGGTGATAACATCTATCTATTAAGACCTGAACGCTGACACTAAGTCACACTGTCAGCACTATCTCTCTAAAGCACACACATGCAAGAGCCACCACACATACACACACACAATAACATGCACAGTAGCACACATTTTCACAAAGACGCCAAACTACACACACCCATCAGACAGCCCTCAGTGTGTAAGTGCTGAGTTGGCATATAGTGAATGAGGTTGTCTAACAAAGATCCCAATGTTTTCATTGAACAAGTTACACCTCCTCTTCTACAGAATTCCTCCTCCTGTGTGTGTGTGTGTATTCAGTATGTGTGTATACACCGCAATACTCAACCTGCAACAGCTTTGCAGACAAAATCAAAATCCTCCCCCATCCCCTTCAACTCCCCCCCTGTGGGGGAGACAGAGAAGGAGAGATGAAAATGTACCTCCTTTCACATAGGGGAACATGGAAACATCTCTTTAATGTAAACCTCATCCCCTTCATCTGATACCAAGTCCATGTTATCTAAACCTCATCCCTTTCACCTACAACCATGTCCATGTTATCCAAACCTTATCCCCTTCCACTAAAACCATGTCCATGTTATCTAAACCTCATCCCCTTCACCTAAAACCATGTCCATGTTATCTAAACCACATCCCCTTCACCTAAAACCATGTCCATGTTATCTAAACCTCATCCCCTTCACCTAAAACCATGTCCATGTTATCTAAACCTCATCCCCTTCACCTTAAACCATGTCCATGTTAACTAAACCTCATCCCGTTCACCTAAAACCATGTCCATGTTTCTCAAACCTCACCCCCCTCACCTAACACACCTTTCCTTCATATTTTAACCTCATCCACTTGACATAAAACCTTGTCCTTGTTATCTGAATCTCATCCCCTTGACATAAAACCATGTACATATCCAAACTCAAAAAATGCTTTTGGTTACAGCTCTGGTAATGTTTTTCACAACGTTCTAACTCATTAAGACACATACTTGCTTACACACAAACACACACGCCCTCTTACCCTGTGACTGCTTGTGTGTTTCAGTGGTACATGATCAGCATCGTCCACATCTACAACCGCTGGAGGAACAGTGAGATACGTTGCTATGTCAACGGTCAGCTGGTCTCCTACGGCGACATGGCCTGGCACGTCAACACTAACGACGTAAGAGCCTATTACCGCGACAACAGTGCCTCCCCGTTGCCCTGGGAAGACGGGGACACGACGTGACACGTGTCCCTGCCTTTCAGTTCTCTGTCCTTCCTCTGGCGGTGCGCAGATTCCCTTCGCAGATCTGACAGGAAATTACCGCTTTGACAGGACTGGCAGAAGCTCCAGTCCAGAGTTTTTACACTTACAGTAAGAGCGCGGGAGTGTACATCTCAGGAGGAAGGAGCGGTTGCTAGCTATTAGTGAAGGAGTGTACACTTCCCCCGGATGAGAGCTGCAGCTTGGCGTCCCAGGCAACACAGCCGTGACAGTGCTGATTAGAAGGATCAAGGACGTGTGGGAACAGCAGCCCTGTCCTGAATTAGCTGCTCCCCTTGATAGGCTGTGCAGGCCCAGGGATCGTTTGAGGCTCCTGAGTCGGTTGATTAGTGATGCCTGAGAAGAAGCTGACAACAACGGACAGCAGCTGTGTGTGTGTGTGTGTGTGTAAGTGTGGGAGTGTGTTTGGGTCTGTGTACGCCTGTGTCGGTTCTGACAACAGAAAGCAACACGTGTTTTCGGAACAAATGCCCTCCCCCTCTTTAGAAACCGATTGGTCACAGTGAGGATGCAGAGTAAACCAGAGGAGCCTTGATATGAGGGAGAAAAGGAGGTAGCAGAGGGAGGGTGGAAGGAGTGTGAGAGAGGGTGAGAGAGAGATAGAGAGAGGGAGGGAGAGAGAGAGAGGGAGAGATAGAGAGAGGGAGGGAGAGCACAACACGATTGGACCGTGGTTACCGATCCAGACCGTTAGAAAGTCAGCAGAGCCTTGCCGTGTTGGAAGAAAGTAGAAAACACGTCCCCCCTTGGAGGAAAGGAGGTTCCATCATGAGGACTGTGCTGAACCAGAGACAGAGCTGCACTTCTTGACAAATAAATACATCCGTTAGAGTGTCAGTGTCTAACAAAGTGTTAAACCTTAATTAAAGTTGTGGTTTCAAAAACCTCTCCGATGAGAATAGACTACCCATCATTCTGGCGAGGACTCACAGAGCAGTGGGCTGTTCACTGCATGGATGTCTGCCATGAAACAAGGGGAAAGTGTCTGACAGAACAACACGTATGTTCACTGCATGGATGTCTGCCATGAAACAAGGGGAACGTGTCTGACAGAACAACACGTATGCCGTGTCTGTTAATGCCGAGGTGATTGGCTGCTTTTTCTGTTAATGTCAAGGTGATTGGCTGCTTTTTCTGTTAATGTCAAGGTGATTGGCTGCTTTTTCTGTTAATGTCAAGGTGATTGGCTGCTTGTTCTGTTAATGCTGAGGTGATTGGCTGCTTTTTATGTTAATGTCAAGGTGATTGGCTGCTTTTTCTGTTAATGTCAAGGTGATTGGCTGCTTTTTCTTTTAGGGGGTTTTAGTGACAGTTGTGTTATTATCATTACTCTTACTATTAGTATTTGTAGTACTGTTTTTATTGTCGTTAGTATTTAGTATTATTGCCTAAATGTTATGTATTGTAGATAACACTTTTCCAATTTTGTTGGCTGTTTGTAACCCATGTCGGTAAATGTATTTGTACTGGATAAATGATTGAATGGAGACAGACCGAGACAGAAGGGAGGTGAATCATCTTGTGTTATTGGTTCATGTGGACCTGTACTGCCGGGATGGACGACGCCCCCTTCCGTCCCCCAATCAGAGTTATGATAAGTGTTTCCTGGGCTCGTCTGAGACTGCCTGGTATTGACGACGCCCCCTTCCGTCCCCCAATCAGAGTTATGATAAGTGTTTCCTGGGCTCGTCTGAGACTGCCTGGTATTGACGACGCCCCCTTCCGTCCCCCAATCAGAGTTATGATAAGTGTTTCCTGGGCTCGTCTGAGACTGCGGATGCCAACCGCGTGTTCTGTGGCCAGCTGGGAGCCATCTACGTCTTCTGTGAGACCCTGAACCCCGCTCAGATCTTCGCCATACACCAACTGGGCCCTGGTTACAAGGTAGGCCAAGCCGTGCTGCGCTGCAAACACACACACACTGCCACTGACTGACTCACTGACACACACACTGCCACTGACTGACACACACACACAGCCACTGACTGACACACTTACACATACACTGCCACTGACTGACACACACACACAGCCACTGACTGACACACTCACACAGCCACTGACAGACACACTCACACAGATTGTGTTCCCGGCCACGTCGTGAGGTAGAGGAGAGAGGGTAGACGAGAGGAGGTAGAGGAGAGAGGGTAGAGGAGGTAGAGGAGAGGGTAGACAAGAGGAGGTAGAGGAGTAGAGGAGAGAGGGTAGAGGAGGTCGAGGAGAGAGGGTAGACTAGAGGAGGTAGAGGAGTAGGGGAGAGAGGGTAGAGGAGGTCGAGGAGAGAGGGTAGACTCGAGGAGGTAGAGGAGAGGAGGTAGAGGAGAGAGGGTAGAGGAGGTAGACGAGAGGAGGTAGAGGAGTGGAGGTAGAGGAGCGAGGGTAGAGGAGAGAGGGTAGACGAGAGGAGGTAGAGGAGTAGAGGAGAGAGGGTAGAGGAGGTCAAGGAGAGATGAGGTAGAGGAGAGAGGGTAGATGAGAGGAGGGAGAGGAGGAGAGGAAGAGGAGGTAGAGGAGAGTAGAGGTAGTGGAGATAGGGTAGAGGAGGAAGAGGAGAGGGGAGGTAGAGGAGAGAGGGTAGAGGAGGTAGACGAGAGAGGGGGTAGAGTAGAGAGGAGGTAGAAGAGAGAGGAGGTAGGGGATAGAGGAGGTAGGGGAGAGAGGAGGTAGAAGAGGGTGGAGGTAGAGAAGAGTGTTAATATAGGGGAGGAACCTTGTGTGTGTGTGTGTCTGCCCATCAGTCTGTCTTCCTGTTCCGTGTTTTATAGACAGACTGTATCAGGTCTGTCTCCATGGTCCTCATGTTCTACAGACCCAAAAGTCCTAATTTGTTAGTCATCAACTCAAAGATTGGGAATCCCTTCGTAGATATGTGTGTGATTGATCTTTGTGAGCTTCATCATGTCATTGAGGGGCTGAGGGTCATTTAGCTCTCCTGCACTGTTGACGCTTTACTCTTAAGTACCACTTGTGCCGTTCTAGTGTGTATGTCCAGACACTTGTGTCGTTCTAGTGTGTATGTCCAGACACTTGTGCAGTTCGGGTGTGTGTCCAGACACTTGTGCAGTTCTCGTGTGTGTGTCCAGACACTTGTGCAATTCTGGTGTGTGTGTCTACTCACTTGTGCAGTTATAGTGTGTATGTCCAGACACTTGTGCAGTTCTGGTGTGTGTGTCCAGACACTTGTGCAGTTCTGGTGTGTGTGTCCAGACACTTGTGCAGTTCTGGTGTGTGTGTCCAGACACTTGTGCAGTTCTAGTGTGTGTGTCCAGACACTTGTGCAATTCTGGTGTGTGTGTCCAGACACTTGTGCAGTTCTGGTGTATGTGTCCAGATACTTGTGCTATTGTCTTGTCTCTGTGTGAGAGAGGCGTAATAGGCCTTACACAGACCTTATTCAAAAGGATAATACTACACAGTCTACATTGATATGATAATGACTCTTACATTGATATGATAATTCCTCTTACATTGATATGATAATTTCAGTTAATCATTCTCTTTGAATTGATTATATAATCTGTCTGACCATTCCACTACTTTTCATCTTATTAACATGCTAATAAACCATTACAGTATTCAGTCAAGACTTTTACACTACTTTACATCTTATTACATGCTATTAAATCGTTAAAGTTTACAGTCAAAACCTTTCCATTACTTTACATCCTATTACATGCAAATAAACCGTTTCAGTTTACAGTCAAGACCAATGGAATTTCATTAATTAATTTAACACTCGCCGTAAAAACTCAATATTTAATTATAGAGAAGTTCAAAATAAAGTGTTTCCCTTTCAAACAAGGGAAATGTAAGATTGCAGTGAAGAATAATACCATTATTTAAAATGTCTGACAAGTCTCTGAACTAGTAATACTACAAATCGTACCAGGCTCATGCTGTGTTTAGACAGCTAGCCCAATACAAACCCATATACTTGCACATACACACACATACAAACATATAAAGACAAATTGAACTTTCGACCTAGCACATCATATTGAGGATTTACTTCCTTGTACATTAGGAAGGAAAGAATGATAGTAACTTTATTACCGAAGAACATCAGTAACAGAGGAATTCACAGGCAGTTACTGAAGAAGTAAAAACAGTCAGTAACTGAGGAAGTAAGAACATCAGCCAGTTACTGTAGAAGTAAGATCAGTCAGTAACTGAGGAAGTAAGAACACCAGTCAGTAACTGAGGAAGTAAGATTATCAGTCAGTAACTGAGGAAGTAAGAACATCAGTCAGTTACTGAGGAAGCATTAAGAACGTTAGCATGGTTTGTCTGTGCTTCTTTAGTTTTTCACTCAGAGGTCTTCAGGGATTTTCACTCACAACATGTGCCATACGCAGCTCCATGATCTTCCAGATGAAAGGCTTTAGAGTAGTTCTGGGCCTCCATGGCTGTGAGAAGCCTAGGGCATTCCTGAGCAGCACGGCTGACTGAGACGCCTGTGGAGACGTCACTGGGAGCCCTCTGTCCTGGAGAGGCTGTAAGGGGGTCTTAGAAGCTGCCAGCTATTTTATTTTTTGTGGGTTTGATTTCCTCTAAAACTGTTCTATTTGCTATTGCTAGATTAATTTGTAGTGCTGGCTGACTTTTGCACACATCCCCAAAGACATATCCGCAAATACACATCCACAAATGCCAACACACATCCACAAATGCCAACACACATCCACAAACGCAAACACACATCCACAAACGCAAAAAGACACAAACCCTCAGGCACATGCGAAAGTGCACACACTCCATTGTATTGAATTGCTTTCTATCCTTCTCTTTGTTTTTCTTTAGTCCGGTCATATTGTGTAGGTTGTTTGTGTTTAATGAATGCAGTGTTAGAGAGTGTGTCATACTGTCATAGAGCTTACAGCCTCGAGTCAACTCTCTGTTTCCTCCCTTCTCTCTTCTACCCCCCCCCCCCGCTCCCTCACCCCCCACCCTACTTCCTCACCCCCCACCCTACTCCCTCACTCCTCCTCTCCACCCATGTAGAGCACCTTTAAGTTTAAGTCGGAGAGTGACATCCACCTGGCTGAACACCATAAACAGGTAGGATGCTGTTGTTTTTTACCCAGCATGCCACTGTAACAGAAACGCGGTTACCTTGACGAGTGAACTACATTTACACTGGATTACACAACCCCAATGACTTCTGCACATTTCCTGTCACAACGTGCACATAAAATGAATTCAAATGGGATACATTTACGTAATGTAAAAGTTAAATTTAAATAACTACAAATCCCAATGTCTTGGGTAGGTTTTTAGCCCTTTTTTCTATGACACACTTAAACAAGCTGCAGCCAATTGCCATAATACGTGACACAGTCAGATCAGCAGAATTCTAATTTGTGAAAAGAGTCTGCCGCATGATCTCAGATGAAGGTATCTAAAGAAGCTACAGAGTTCCACTGCCAGAATTGAAGAAAGACCCATAGAAAGTCCAGCATGATCTATTACTATCTATTACCTGGATGCGCTGTAAGGAGTTATGTGGAGAAAGCCACAGAAAAACGGTCAAATCCTTCTTAGAATTGACTTGAAATAATATAACTTTATGGCCTGAAGTCGAAATGATATATGTTTTATACATTTGACTTCATTTTTGTTTAGCCTTTATTTATACCCGATTGAGTGTGACTGACATGAAAAGGCTCCTGTGGTTCCAATCTAAAACAACATGAAAACAGAAATAATCGGATCTAACTAAATATTTATCATTTTCCAACAAACAAAGGATCTAAATGGTTAATTGGGCTACTAAAAATACATGCAGCTCGTCCTCCGAACAAAACCCTCCCAATTACTTTGTGGATTCAGCAGTGTCATGTTGTGGGGGTGCTTCACAACTTCACAAAAGGACATGATGGATTGAGACACAAATGGGAAAATCCCAGAGGGAAACCTGCATCTGTTTGCCAGTTAGCTTGGACCAGGGAGGAGGAAGGCCTTTCCGCACTGGGAATAAGGGAATGATCCAGAACACACAGCCATTACACTAGGACGTAATGGATCACTAGTAAACTGCTAAGATATGCTGGAACCTGGCTGGGATTCACGGTGAAAGAGGTCAGTCTGGATAAAATGCATCTGCTAGATGAAATGTCCAATGCGTGTGTGTGTGTGTGTGCTGCAGGTCCTGTATGACGGGAAGCTGGCCAGCTCCATCTGCTTCACCTACAACGCCAAGGCCACCGATGCCCAGCTCTGTCTCGAGTCTTCTCCCCGAGAGAACGCGTCCATTTTCGTACATTCACCACACGCCCTCATGCTACAGGTCAGTGTGTGTGTGTGTGTCTTGGTACGATCTCCCGATGCACCTGCAAGGTCATGTAGTCTACTGCATCCGATGCCATATGTGTGTGTGTGTCCTAACATTGTGTGTGTGTGTTGTCTGTCTTGTACAGGATGTGAAGGCCATAGTGACCCACTCCATCCACAGTGCCATATGTGTGTGTGTGTCCTAACATTGTGTGTGTGTGTTGTCTGTCTTGTACAGGATGTGAAGGCCATAGTGACCCACTCCATCCACAGTGCCATATGTGTGTGTGTGTCCTAACATTGTGTGTGTGTGTTGTCTGTCTCGTACAGGATGTAAAGGCCATAGTGACCCACTCCATCCACAGTGCCATCCACTCTATAGGAGGGATCCAGGTCCTGTTCCCGCTCTTCTCCCAGCTGGACTACAGGCAACTGACCGACTGCTCAGTTGACACCACCGTCTGGTGAGTCATTTAGACAACTGACCGACTGCTCAGTTGACACCACCGTCTGGTGAGTCATTTAGACAACTGACCGACTGCTCAGTTGACACCACCGTCTGGTGAGTCATTTAGACAACTGACCGACTGCTCAGTTGACACCACCGTCTGGTGAGTCATTTAGACAACTGACCGACTGCTCTGTTGACACCACCGTCTGGTGAGTCATTTAGACAACTGACCGACTGCTCTGTTGACACCACCGTCTGGTGAGTCATTTAGGCAACTGACCGACTGCTCTGTTGACACCTCAGTCTGATGAGTCATTTAGGCAACTGACCGACTGCTCTGTTGACACCTCAGTCTGATGATTCATTTAGGCAACTGACCAACTGTTCTGTTGACACCACCGTCTGGTGAGTCATTTAGGCAACTGACCGACTGCTCTGTTGACACCTCAGTCTGATGAGTCATTTAGGCAACTGACCGACTGCTCTGTTGACACCACCGTCTGGTGAGTCATTGAGACAAGCTGTTAGAGTGGTGGCAGGCAACCTTTTCAGACTGTAGATTTAGTCCCACCACACCGATGGACGCCGTACGGACTGTCTTCTACTATTCTCAGTGGAGGAGGCTTTGAGGTGTGTGTGTGTGAGTCCCAACCCCTGGTGTGTCATTAGTAAGGCTGTGGAGAGAAGAGGGGGTGTGGGTGTTACATATTTAATGGCCCAGCAATGCAGTGTGCTAGATAGCTGAAGTTATACTGTATTAAGGCACGGGGGTGTGTGGTATATGACCAATATACCACGGCTAAGAGCTGTTCTTAGGCACCTGGTTTATAACATACTATACTTCACAATAGTTGAGATGATTACACACCATTGTTCTTTACAGTGTGTACCCAACTGGCTTTTTACTGTACTATTATTTAACAGTACTACATAGCTAAAGTTATACTATACTGCAATACTCTACCATGCAGTATGCTTTCTGTTTTTTAAAGTAATAATTTAGAAGGATGTGCTACATAGCCCCGTACATTTGCAGTACATTTGAATGTACTTCAATAATGTGTGTGTTGCAGTGCTACCCTCCTGGCGTTTCTGGTTGAACTGTTGAAGAGCTCGGTGGCCATGCAGGAACAAATGTTGGGAGGGAAAGGATTTCTGGTAATCGGGTACCTGCTGGAAAAGGTAACTTTTATACTTCTATTAATGTCTTTACTTAATTTTACTTGGATTTTACATTGGCATGTTTCTGGTTTGTTAAATGTGTATGAATAATTGTTATGCAAAATGTATAACACTTTTGCAACACTATTATGAATTTTTTTTTGCGCTGTTATACCACAATTATGAAAAATGTATAACACTGTCACAACACTTTCATGACACTTAAAACATTATGACATCACTATCACAAAAAAATGATTACGCTATAACAAATCTGTTATAACACTCTTATAATCATTTTACAATGCCATCACAACAATGCCATCACAACACTTATAATGCTATCACAAAAGTAACTTTAACTATTAACACTGTTACAACAACTACGACATTATCAGGACCTTGTATGATTCCTTCCAGTCGTCCAGGGTCCACATCACAAGGGCGGTTCTGGAGCAGTTCCTGTCCTTCGCCAAATACCTGGACGGGTTAACCCACGGAGCGCCGCTCCTCAAACAGCTGTGTGACCACGTGCTCTTCAACGCTGCCATCTGGATACACACGCCTGCCAAGGTGGGAACGAGAGAGGGGTGTGGCTGTGTTGGGGGGTGAGAGGACATGGTGGTGGTTCTGCCCCAAAGACCTGGTAAGGTCACTGTTCTGGGAAAGTCTGGTTCTGATCAGACGGCCTGGTGAAGTCTGGTTCTGATCACACGGCCTGGTGAAGTCTGGTTCTGATCACACGGCCTGGTGAAGTCTGGTTCTGATCAGACGGCCTGGTGAAGTCTGGTTCTGATCACACGGCCTGGTGAAGTCTGGTTCTGATCACACGGCCTGGTGAAGTCTGGTTCTGATCTCACGGCCTGGTGAAGTCTGGTTCTGAT
>JACXGK010015346.1:0-10507 GCA_016801125.1 Novumbra hubbsi | reverse complement strand
AACCCTAACCTTAGCGTAACCTTTATACCCTAACCCTAACCTTAGCGTAACCTTTATACCCTAACCCTAACCTTAGCGTAACCTTTATACCCTAACCCTAACCTTAGCATAACCTTTATACCCTAACCTTAGCGTAACCTTTATACCCTAACCTTAGCGTAACCTTTATACCCTAACCCTAACCTTAGCGTAACCTTTATACCCTAACCTTAGCGTAACCTTTATACCCTAACCCTAACCTTAGCGTAACCTTTATACCCTAACCCTAACCTTAGCGTAACCTTTATACCCTAACCCTAACCTTAGCGTAACCTTTATTCCCTAACCTTAACCTTAGCGTAACCTTTGTACCCTAACCCTAGTGTAACTTTTGTACCCTAACCTTAGTGTAACCTTTGTACCCTAACCTTAAAGTAACCTTTATACCCTAACCTTAACGTAACCTTTATACCCTAACCTTAACGTAACCTTTATATCCTAACCTTAACCTAACCCTTAATGTCCTAACACTAAGCCCTTACTCTTAATGCCTAAACTTGAACCTAAGTCTATGTCTAACCCCAAGTCTGATGAAGCTTATTTTCAGGATCGTCCGAATGTCGGTCCTGAAAATATTTGTATTGCACGATTTTCCGTAACACTTTGTTGCTGTGGACCACTGGAACATGCATGTGAAAAGGAACATGCATGTGAAAAGGAACGCACATGTGACGAGGTCAGAGATGGACAACATGGATGCACAATAAGGGGAAACTCACACCTTGCTTGACCTGCGCATATATTTCTGTATTCGTCTTTAGTCCCTAAATCCCCGGTGGTCGTCGGTTCTTTTGAGATGAATAACGTGTCTGGCCCTGTGTTGTGGCCGAGCAGTGGACGTAATGGAATAGCTGTGTGGTGGAGGTTTAATCTACACCTGTCCTGTCTCTCGACTGGCCCGTCCGCACCAAAGAGGCTTAGCGGGGTCACCTCCTCTCTTACATTCTGTCGCTCAGAAATCCTCTCTTTCACGTCACCCTTTCTGTCCCGGTCTGTTCCTTATTGTTGAGAAAAGCTAGACGGGCTTGTCAGGCATCCAGTTAGTCACCCCAGTTGTCCTTCTATCCTCCCTCGCTCTTTTACTTCTCTCTTGCCCTCTTTTTCATTCTCTCGGTTTTTCTCCTCTGTCTCGCATCTAATCGGTGATTCTGTCGGGTCTTGCAGCACTCCCTCAGTTGAGTGGGTCAGCGCTGCAGATCCATGTGTATTTGGACTGGTTTGATATGTCGGAGAGGGGCTCGAGCGACTGGATGGCACCCTGTGTTTGTCGAGGCCGTTAGTGTTCGCCGAAGCTACATTGTACATTGAAACTGCGGCTGAAAGAGGAAGGAAGGCGGTTTGTTTTTGCCAAACACCTAAGGCTTTAATCCCTCCCCCCTTGAGCTCTAAGCGTGGGATGGTCCCGTTAGCTGAGTGGTGGCCGGACATTCTCTTTTTAGGCTGAGAATGGACTACTAGAACACAGCTCAGCACATTAGCTCTGCCCTCAAAGAGTGGCTAACAAGGAGGGCCGTCTGACAAGGAGGGCTGTTGTCCTCCCAGCCGGGTCTCATTAGAAGAACGATGATCAGGTAAAAAGGAGAGCGCTTTAACTACCATGGGGGAACTTGTGTTTCTTAAATGTTTTTCCAAAGTTCTATGGGGTCTCGGTGATCATCTGAGCGGTTCTTGTTTTTTCTGAGCAACTTTGTTGGGTCAGTAGTTGGTTCTGTTAATAGTTCAGGGAAGTAGGTTGGCTTTGGGTCCTTTTTAATTTGTGTGACTGACCAGAGGGCCTTGCGTTTCTTTTATTTGTTCTAATTTCGTCGAGCAGTACAGTGTTGGAATGATGGTCATTATGGACCAATTAAGCAGTACAGTGTTGGAATGATGGTCATTATGGACCAATCGTCTGATGTATAAAATGGACAAATACCATTGAACTGTAACAAAATTCCATTCTGCCACAATGTTCCTAAATTCACGTGATCGTGATGAGTAGAATGTTGTTAACTAGTTTCTTTATTTCCCATTTAAAGGGCTTGGCTGGTATTACCTCAGTTATTTTAGCCATCAACCATCCCATTTACTGAAACGCATGTTAGAATTTCCAGATGAACTTGGATCTATGTTCTCTACGACATGAACATTGTCAGCTGTAGGCACAGTGTCCAGTGAGAGCAGTTAACATTAAAGGGTAAGTCCACTGTCTCCCTGGGTTTACTTTCACTTTCACTTCATTTATCATGTACATTATCCTGTTAATGCCATCGGCAGCTTCTACTGAATGTTGCCCCAAACCAGTTATTTTGTCATGTTACCATGTTAACAGGAAACCTAGTTTACTCTGGCAGCAGTTTGTTTCACATGTTGAATGTGCTGCATGTTTGTTGTTAGTTCCATGGTGTGTTTGTTTATAGTTTCCACTTGTGTTTAGCTTAAAAATTTGAATGTTTAGTTTTTTGTGAAATCTTGATTTTTCACATCTGTTGGCTTTTTGTAGACTTCTGATTACAAAGGATAAGTAGGATCAACTGTCACTGTTTGTGTTTTCTGATCAGTCTGTTTGTATAGCACATGGATTGATCAGTCTGTTTGTATAGCACATGGACTGTTGCTATTTGGAAGGTTATATTAACGCTACAGCTTTTTAGGATTATTTCAGGCTTTATGGCAGATGAGCTCCTGTTATCTACTTCCCACATTCAGAGGGACTTGTTGATAACATTATCTGGGCATGCAGTTAGTAAGAAGTTGCTTACTATTTGTTTCTGTAGACACTAAATGAACACGTCACGTTTTAGAAGTCTGTCAGAAGTTTTTTTTTTTTCTGGTCCCCGATGGATCAAATGCTTTCTTGCAGAAATCGCAAAAACATTATTTTTTTGATTGACATACTGACTAATCTTTTATGCCTGGGTTATCTGTTAGTGTGTTCAGTGTTTCAGGGTAGTTGGTTTGGTTTAGAAGTCGTCAGTTTGTGGTTTGCAACTGTGTTTGGGTGCATTCAAAATGGAAGCTTTCTTCGTTTTTTTTCCTTTCCACTAATTGGTCTTTTGACCGTTCACATCTTTTGACCATTTACATTTTTTTTGGTTTCCATCAGATCTTGTTTTTGGGGTTTTAATACATGAAACCACCAATTAGATGCTGTTGGGCTGCCATGTGCTCCCTAGATGACAAAGTTCAGGTCCTGGTTGGGGTACCATTGGGACACAACGACCAAGCGGATAATGGAGCAGGCCGCTTCCAGGGTGCCTGTAGTGTGGCTGCGGGCCAATGAATGCACTCCCCTCCAGGCCCTTGTGCCCCGGCAAGAGAGCGACCATAACAACATACTCCCGAGGTGGTCTTGGTCTCTGTCACCCTTCACTCAGCTTGTTGTTTGCACAACCAGCTCTGAGAGGGGGTGTGGGCAAAAGGTAGCACAGTAAAGAAACAGAATGGCGTAGCGAGATGGGCATCAGAGGACCTGTCTTATTTTAAAATCTGGTACCTCATTGGCTTTGAGTAATTGGCTGGGTCACATGGGGTCCATGGCACCCATCATGTAACATGCCTTCTCAGGGAGTATTTTGCATTCACAAGATGGACACTTAATTGTGTTCATTATATTTGGCAGCTGTAGGCTAAATGTACGAGGCTGTCATATTCACTGATGTATTAACTCTGATAGAACTCATTAGTGAGCCTGAAACGGCCTGGAAAAGTTTCAAACTCCCTTTAAACCTGTGAATCACATTGTTCTTGAGCCCCCAGCTGTAATGGATTGAGCTCATTTCATTTAGACACGATTTGCCTCTAGGTGGGTTTTTTTTGCATGTAGATTATTCCAACGGTTGCTGAAAGCTTCACACAAGATTGATAGGTTTTCTTTCTTCTATTGTGGAAATGCCGTAAACCTTGACGTTGAACCCAGCAAATGACATGAGCATTTACATCCTACATGACCCTAAATACTGTTACTATACACAGGTTGGTTGGCCTTCAGGGGTAACTGATGAACGAGCCTCGCTCGATGTTTTTGTTTTGAAGGGTTTCGGCCCATTTCACTCCTAATTAGAACGATGCGAACATGACAAGTAGTCTTTCTGCTCTGATCTTTTCGCCGTACGTTTCTGAACAAAGTCCAGATGTTAACAGCTGGCTAATGCTTGTCGTCCTGTTGATTTACACCCGACCCATCTACGCTAAGACATTCAAAGTATGTTTCCAACATTCCAGAAACCCCCTCCCCCCAAAAACCTGGAAAGTGCCTGGAATGCTGCGGCCTTACTTAGACAGGAGGTTTGCACGCCTTTCCTGGAAGTCCTGGCCCTTCTGAGCTGACCGCTGGCTCCTTGGCGTGGCCTATACATCCTGACCTCTGCTCTGGACTCTGGAAATAGCCGCTAATCTCTGGATCTTACTGTAGTCCATAGAGGACGACAACCTGCAGCCAAAGACTGTTCTAGAGTGGGCCCTGGAAGTTTGCGGAAGAGGAAGGCGAAAGACCTCATCCAGTTTCCCAAAGGAGTGTTACCTGGCGGTCTCCAAGCCCGAGTAACCTGCGTTACTCAGTGGATGACGGGAACGTTTTCTCCCAAGGAGGAAACCCGGGGCTATTCTAGGACTATCCACGCTTCTGGATGAAGAGAGCCTCACTGTCCCTCGTCAACCAGACCAAAAGCCGGCGGTCGTGGACCCTGATAAGCGTGTTCTGTTCTTATTTGCTCTGCAGACCCCACCTCCAGGTTGTCCACGGTACTACCTTCTGGGTTGCTAGATGATCTTGGACGCCTTCACACTCTAACCCAGTGGGTTGTTCTGGAATGTGGACACAAGGAGAATGTGGCAAGGCACGGGACGAGGCAGCGGCTCTGTGCTTTGTTAGCCAGTAAGATGAATTTTGCATCGATCAAATGCCGCTGGCAGGTTCTGATGGTTCGGAACCAGTAGCAGCAGACAGGTGTGTTGGCAGACAGGCCACAGGAGGGCAAATCCCATTTGAAAGGCCAAGAACAAGCTGGACAACATTAAGGGTTTATCAGGTGTCCTCTTGTTGGATTGCTGTTATTCAAACTTGTTTACATTAGCTAGTTGTTGGTATTGTGTGCCACTGACTCTGTTGTTGTTGTTTTTATTTTTTTATGTTGTGACTTATTTGCATAAAGGCCTACTGTAGATCTGATTGGATACTGTAGATCTGATTGGATACTGTAGATCGGATTGGATATGGCACATGGGTTAAGGTGGATTCTGATCACGGACACCTTTTTATTCTCTTAATTGCATATTTACTTGTTCCACCCACATGGCCGCTTACCCGGTATATTGCTCTAGATTTTTTAAAGATGCCATTCCTCTATCCACGTGTGCTCGGTCTGAGGGGAGTGGGTTGAGATTCTCTTTGTAATAAAACGGAAATGGACTGTTATGAAGAAAGATTGACCCCTATGTTCCTTAGAGTCTAAACCCAGGCTGCCCAACCCGGGTTTCTGGAGATCTACTCCTCCTGTAGGTTTTCTCTCCAACCGTAACTTAGCGTCATGTTTTGTAGAACAGCGTTTTTAAGATGCAGATACAGGTCAGTAGATCTCCGGCAAACAGTGTTGGGCTACTGTGCCCTTGAAGTTGTACCATCTGGAACGGCCGCTTCTCTGCCGGTTTGGATCAGAGCCCAGTGAACCCCTCCAAGTGGTGCACTAATACAAGGGGTGGGGTGATGTTTGGGACACGTGGTTCTGTAGAGAGATCGTAATCAGGTCTTGTGTTGAGTGATTGTACATCTGCTAATTCTAGCCATCTGTGTTTCCAGTCACGAACTGTTTGAAGACACAGGCTAGTAATTTCTCAATCGCCGTTGTTGTTTCTGTGACTTGATTACTGTCACTACATCAGCCCACTTGATGGAATACAGTCCAGTTTGGGGGTTTCTGTCCAGGAGTTCAAGCTGTTTTCCTGGGCAAAGCGTGTGTTCTTCAGCAAATACTTGACTCTTGACGGCGGTTTATTTTAGCCAATGTTGGATGTGGCCACACACACAGATGTTTCCTTCCATTTTTGTCTCTCTATCACTCTTGAGAATACTTTGTTTACTGATGACACCCCTGAGACGTGGTGTGTGTGTGTGTACATTACAGTCCTTGTGAGGTGCAGGTGTCCTCACATGCCGAATTGGAAAAGGACATTTTGCCTGTCCTCCCTTATGTAAAAAGGGGTTCTTTGGCTTGGGGTTCTAGTGGCTGGAGTTATATTGGGGCTCTAGTATTTGGAGTTATATTGGGGCTCTAGTATTTGGAGTTATATTGGGGCTCTAGTATTTGGAGTTATATTGGAGCTCTAGTATTTGGAGTTATTTTGGGGCTCTAGTGGCTGGAGTTATATTGGGTTCTAGTGGCTGGAGTTATATATCAGGGCTCTTGTGGTTGGAGTTATATTGGGGTTCTAGTGGCTGGAGTTATATTGGGTTCTAGTGGCTGGAGTTATATATCAGGGCTCTAGTGGTTGGAGTTGTATATCGGTGTCTAGTGGTTGGAGTTGTATATCGGAGCTCTAGTGGTTGGAGTTTATATCGGGGCTCTAGTGGTTGGAGTTATATATCGGGGTTAGAAAGGGTAGAATTTTGAATGGAAATCAAATGTTATCCCTAAAAAGTTCTCTATATAACCCAAGGGTGTTTTTGTTTGAGACTAGTGTTTACTTTGTGGACTGATAGAGGAACATATGGGGTCCATTAGCTCACCAAATGGACGTCGCTGTCTTCTTTAAGCTTTTCTCAAATCCTTGCGTCCTTTCTCTTTGTGTCATTTTTAAATAGAATTCAAGGTGATTCAAATGTTGTAGTGGACAGCAAAATGCCTGCCTCGTTCTGTCTTTCCATAAGTAGATGCTTATCACTAACCCAGCTCTTAGTAACTGGAGCAAATGCAGGAACCTTCGCACTAACCCACACACACAGGGACCCCGACACACACACACACACACACACACACACACAGAGACAAACACAAGCCAAATGCAGCTGTTAGCCAGCATATTCAACCTACGACATACAACGTACCCAGCAGGCATTCACTGTGATTCCGGTGGAAAACCAATATCTCTGCCAGCTAAAATGAAATGAACATAACTGTACAATATAGCACAGGCTGGATGAAATGCTCTGCTGTGTAAAATGTATACATTTCTACGCTGCTCCAAAGAATTAAGTGAACACATAATCTTCACAGTATAACACCAAGTCAATTAAACTCCAGGGATATCAAGCTGCCCAGTTAGGAACCATAAGCATTTGTGAATCAGTTTCACCTGTTTTTGTGCGAATAACAGTGACAACAGATGCACTGGAGAGGCCAAAGCAAGACAACCCCCCAAAAGGTAATTGTTTTGCAGGTGGTGGCCACAGACAATTGCTCTCCATATTCTTCCTGACTGATTCTTCTCTAGTTTTGTGTACATCCATACGTGTCGTCGCAAGGTTTGCTGTGACCCACGGTACAGTTTCAAGTACACGGAGGAGAGCTGGACGTGGCTATAGAAGGGCCTTACTCTGATGTGAGTGTGTAGGCCGTTCCTGGATGAGGAAGGCATTGATGCCAACGACTGGCCCTCACATTCACCAGACTTGAAACTAATTGAGAACCTCTGGGACGTTACGTGTCAGTGCATCCGACACCACCAAGTAGCCTCACTGATGCCCTGATCCAGGTCAGGGAGGAGATCCCCCAGGACACCATCCACCGTCTCATCAGGAGCGTGCCCAGACATTGTTGGGAGTGCATACTGGCACGTGGGGACCATACACACTACTCACATTAAGATTTCTTTTTATTTAATATATTGAGGTATATTATTATTTAGTTCATCTAGACCTGACACACGATTTTAGTCTTCCCTGGGTATTATATGTCAGACGGAAAGATCAAATGCTAACAAGACCGCCTTGCCAGGGTAAATTGAATAACAGAAGTCCAAATCATGTCCAGCGTCCTGGCAGAACCATGCCAACAGCTGCTCAGAAGAGACGTTTTCCACCTGCTGAAATGTCAACCTTCTCTCTCCTGTGTAACGCAGCACTTGTGACCAGAGCTCCACACAGCCAGGGTTCATTATAAGAGCTGCTTCATCAGATCGGTTGGAATTGTGTGTCGTTTCTCACGTAGCCAGTGACGTCTCCAGTGACGTCTCCAGTGCACTGCTATTATGGTGTACTCCTCCACGCCCCCCTACTCTCCTTTCCTCCATCTCCCCTCATTCATCTCTTCCTCCATCTCTTCCCCATCTTCCATGTTTTTCTGGTTTGATGACTCATCTCCACGGCTGTTCTCCATCTCTGGCTCTGCTTTCTCTCCTCTTGTCTTTATTTTCTGTCCCTGTTGAAATTCTGGCAGATGATTCTTATTTCTTCCTTCTCACGATATAAATATTATTTCTCCCTCGCTCATCCTCACAACAAAACCATTTCTCATCCTTCCTCGTCTTTTATAGTTGTCAATCGTTTTTTAACATAAGCAAGTCTGGTTCGCTGCCTTTCTCCCGTTCCCCCTCTCCCGTTCCCCCCTCTCCCGTTCCCCCTCTCCCGTTCCCCCTCTCCCGTTCCCCCTCTCCCGTTCCCCCTCTCCCGTTCCCCCTCTCCCGTTTCCCCTCTCCCGTTCCCCCTCTCCCGTTCCCCCTCTCCCGTTCCCCCTCTCCCGTACCCCCTCTCCCGTTCCCTCTCACTTGTTCCTTCTGTCTCAGTCCCTTTTTTCCGGCTCTGTTACTATAACACATTTGTCTTATAATTTCTAAGGTTAAAAGTCTCTCTAAGACGGTGGTTCTCAGAGCTTTTTCTCTGACCCTCCCAGATGTTTAAACATTTCTGTCCCTGGGAAGAGGTTTAAATAGGAGTGATGATACGCCAATTTGCTGACAAAATGGATTGATGAACGGAGGACTAAAACAAGCGTCGCCTAAACTTTTGCCTTGTCTTTTCCAGTCAGCCATGGTGACACTGGGTGTTGTGCTGAAACCAGAGACATGGTCCCTGAGGTAGTTGGATGAGGGCAAGGCAGGGTCAGGGCCCCCAGATAGGTGGTGCAGCAGTGTTCTCCTTCTCTTGCTGCGGTTATCCATTCCCCAGCACACACGCACAGGAGACACATACGCACACACACACGCACAGGAGACACATACGCACACACAGGAGACACATACACACACACGCACGCACGGGAGACACATACACACACACGCACACACAGGAGACACATACACACACACGCACGCACGGGAGACACATACACACACACACACACGCAGGAGACAGACATACACACACACACGCACAGGAGACCCATACACACACACGCACGCACAGGAGACACATACACACGCACGCTCAGGAGACACATACATACGCAAACACGCACACACAGGAGACACACACACGCACAGGAAACACATACAGACATACACACACGCACGCACAGGAGACATACACACACATGCGCGCACAGGAGACACCTACACACATACACACGCACAGGAGACCAAACCGCTGTCGTCGGGGCCTAGTTGACAGAACCATCATGGTCTAGTTGACAAAATGAGCGAGGGAGGAAGTGTGTGTGAGAAGGGTGTGAGTATGGTGGTGTGTGTGAGAGAGGGAGAAAAGAGTGTGTGTGTTGACAGGATGGCCTGGAAGGCTGACAATATGATCATGTTGTCATGGACGCGCTGTGACCAGAGGTGGGGCTTTGGCGCTTGCTTTTTTTCTATTTCTCTGCCCAACATTTTATTTCTCCAGTCACTTCCCCTGTATCTCCCCCCGTTCCTCTCTCTCCCCCCCCTCTCTCTCCCCCCCACTATTTTGTAGACCGACATTGAAGCCAAAACTTTTAATGACCATGCTGTTGTGTGTGTTTGTGGGACAATACCTACAGCACCCGCCAGAAAAACAATTACGGACGTTGCGTAATCGTGTGATTTGTCAATTTGGATTGATAAATTGTGCAGCCCTACTAGCTACTGTGGCTTTCATCCATGGGTCCAGGGGACATTTCCTTCCCAATAGTGGGAGGCCTAGCTTTCTAAAAGGATCAGTGGCCATTTGGGGAACTCATACCTACTTAAGTAGACTCTCCCACTGCACTACAGCAGCTTTAGTAATGACATTTCCCATGTCCCAAATCACACGCTATTTCATATGTCCCAAATCACATCCTACTCACACACTATTTTCAGGTCATGGTCAAAGGTATTGCACTGCATAAGGTCCATTGGGCTCTTATTCGGCTGATGATTGGCCAGGGTTGGGGCCAGGCTGATTTGGGGCCAGGCTGATTTGGGGCCAGGCTGATTTGGGGCCAGGCTGATTTGGGGCCAGGCTGATTTGGGGCCAGGCCGTTGATAACCAGGGTAGGTGCCAGGGTGTTGAGGGGCCAGGGTGTTGAGGGGCCAGGGTGTTGAGGGGCCAGGCCGTTGAGGGGCCAGGCCATTGAGGGGCCAGGCCGTTGGGGCCAGGCCGTTG
>JACXGK010015345.1:0-10910 GCA_016801125.1 Novumbra hubbsi | reverse complement strand
AACAACATGTAAAATAGTGTTCAATTCGACTCGATAAAATGCATTTTAATTGTGATGGTAAGCTAACAGGCTACTCCTTGGATACAGATTCATCATCTGGTCCTCGTCGACGAAACACGCCCCAACAGGTGATGGAAGAGAAAGCGACCCACCTGTAGCTACCAAAGCCCGCGAATTCATATAATAATATTTGGGATTCTTGAAATATTTAGCTAGTCTTTATACCGTTGTTATCGAAAACATAATTATTATTTGGTTGAAAAGTTTTATTTTCTTACCTGCATGGAACGCTGCCTCTCACGGACCTACATTGTCCACTTTTTTACCTTCCAGTTGTCAGTGTTAGAGGCTGAGGACAGAGCCTCTTTATGAATCACTACGCACATACGCAATACTCTTTTTTTCATAGACACTGGTTAGTTGACAAGATCTAGAGGTTGTACTGCAATATATTTGCTACCTACATTTACATAAATTAAAACAAAAAAGAAAACAAGCCCCGAATAGGTCTCCCATATCGGGAATCGAATACAATGTTACAAAGTGATTATCATACCCAATACAAATGAATAGACGAGACACTACATGCAATATTCATAAAGCGTGTACGTGGTGGTGTAAGGGCTGTGCCTGAACAGGGCGGTGGTGAGGATCCAAACGCACGACTGAGGGAGCAACTCCTGAACTGAATCGATGTACCGATCCGTAGTGGGAACGCCAAGGAGTTGAGGTGCAGATGTGCAGATGTACATGTACATATACATATATATATATATATATATATATATATATATATATATATATATATAGAGAGAGAGAGATAGCGAATAAAGGCTGGAAAGCCAAAAGCTACGTAGAAACGCAGGAGTCAAAAAACTAATACCGACAGTGAAAACGCTAGCTGAGTATTTAGTTTGAACTGACACTGAGCCAAGGGAAACGGGGAACTAAGTAAGGCCAGTGATCAGTGTGATGAGGGACAGGTGTGCGCAGGTGGCCAGGTGTTTGGTGACGGCGTGATTTGTGACTTGTGACAGGGAGGAGCACATCGCTCACAGGCCACCAGAGGTAGCCAACGGGCCAGCAACAGTCAGGTAGGGTGGAACCCTGACAGGTGGTCGTTCTTGACACTATCATCCCATTCTAAATCTAATTTGGGAGCTATATTACCTGAAATATGTCGTAACATTATGAAATAATGCTGGGCCTCCAATAGGATTAGTATCATCAGTGAGTAAAACCATTGAATATTTAGAATATATTAGTATATTAGAAAATAGAGAATACTAATTATTCTTTTAAATTGGCGTGTGGCTACTTTGCGTTTAAATTAGATGTTTACCAAAACATGTCACTACACCTCTACATCAATACATCACTAGTAGGAGAACCTCAATTTCTAGACAAAATTTTAACAATACATACTAATACTTTTACGGTAAAAAAATCATTTTGTCTTTTTTTACACGGCGCTTACGTCCTGGCAGAACAGTCGCTATATCATGTCAATTTCAATACCGTTTAATCCACTAGATGGCATGATAAAACATGTGTTTTGGAAAGGAAATAACCTAGCTCTCCTGAACTAAATGTACTAACTCCTCACATATCAACACAAAAAATGTATTTAATTTTCCCGACAGTGAATAGGCCCCAAAGGTTAAATGTTGAATCTCTTATTTTTTAGTAAGGGATTGTCAGGTTCTTTTAAGTCTCTCCTGGTTTATAGGAATTGCTTGGGATTGGTACAGTACCCATTTATTATTTATAAATTGTAGGGCAGAGGAAAGGAGGAATAGTACGGCAGAGGAAATTAGCAATGGTATGGCAGAGGAAAGGAGGAATGTTATAGCAGAGGAAAGGAGGAGGGCCATGACTAGTCTTGGTAATGGGAGGAGTATAAGAACTCAACCAAGACTGGATATTCAGCCAAGGTAGAACAGAACAATATAGAAGTAGTCCAGTGCTATTTGAGATTTTTGTACCATTTATTCTAGTCTCAGGTATCTGCCTCAATTATCTAGAATACCTAGAAAAAAATATTAACAAGAGGCTCTTTTGCCACACTTTTATTTATGTTCTCAGAGAGGCATGACACAGAACCAATCAGGGGTGGACAGTGAGAATAGCAGGCATCCAGAGGAGTTTAAGGTTGTCATAGTGGGGGATGATGGATGTGGTAAAACCTCCTTACTCAAGGTTTTCATTAAAAAAGACTTTCCGCAGGTAAGACATCTGCTTCTTTCTGCTTTTTATACAAACTGTTAGTTTCAGCAAAAAATGTTTAGCTTGTGACAATTTAAAATTGCCTTAGTGAGAATGTAAGTGGAACAAAAATGTATAGACACAAACATACACACACAAAATGACAAAAGTGAACTTGAACTGTTTTAATTTTAATATCTGAAATACCTTTAAAAATCCAGGAGTTAAAAGAACTCTACATTGTTGTTAATGTATTTCAGGAGTATGCTCCATCTGTGTTTGAAAAATATGTTACCAACATAAAGTACAGAGAAGCTGAGTTTCGCCTCAACCTATATGATACTGCAGGTAGGTGTTGTATACCAATGCTTTTGAAAGAACCTAGACTAACACCTGGCTAAACAGGTATCCCAAGCCTTTGATGGGTGTGTTGTGTGTTAAGATATCTTAGATATGCAATGACACAATAATTTTCGATGAGTGTATAAGTTCAGGAGAGTTATAAATAGTAATTGAGGCTGCCACTGATTTAAGTAAAAATGTTTTGCCATGCAGTTTTTAAGGTAAACTAATAATGTCCTGTTTATTTCAGGTCATGAGCACTATGATAGACTACGGCCTTTGTCCTATCAGAATGCCAACCTGGTGTTAATCTGCTACGATGTCATTTGCCCATCAAGTTATGAAAACGTTAAAATCAAGGTATCGCACTTGGTTATTACCATGCAGTACTACTACGTGTCCACAGTGAAAACGATTTATTGGTAACTTACATGGCAAACACTCAATGACATTTACATACAAAAATAATGTCAAGCAAGCATCAAGCAAGCAAGTTCATGGTAAAACATTTTTGCAAAGTAGATGCAGTCCCAGGAATTCTTCAATGGGCCGTACAAATATCATGCTGACTATACAATTCCTTTGGCTGCATGACCAAGAATGTTTAGAATATCTGCGTAACCCTGTTTTATCTGTGTATCTGTCAGTGGTATCCTGAGGTGCAACACTTCTGCAGTGGTGTGCCCATTATCCTAGTAGGATGCAAATCAGACCTGCGGAAAGACAAGGCTTTGGCTAGGAAGCTGTGGTCTTCAGGACAGAATTTCATTACATACATTCAGGTTATTATTTCATTCTCGGCCATATGAGTACTTTACAGCCATTTCAAAAGTGATTTGCACCCTTGAAGAACAAAAATACTGCACACAAGATAGAATACAAACATAGACCTAATATGTTCATGTTCAAATTTGCTTCAAATACAATTTCCCAGAGAAATAGATTTAGATTACAACAAAGAATTGTCAAAATTGAATAAACTATTATCATAATTTGGTTATAGTTCATTCTTTTAGGCACAGTGTTGTAAGCCTTCCAGTATTGATAACAGTAATATGCCTTCTACCTTGTTACAATCTATTTCTCTGAGATTAAATATGAAATAAACTACAAAATATACACAAACAAAATAATAAGTAACTTTTCCCACATGGGCTATATTCACCTCTCTAGGAATATAATATAAATTGCATTTTGTCTTCCGAGCAGGGTGAAGAGACCCAAAAGAGCATCAACGCTGAGCTTTACATGGAGTGTTCAGCCAAGTATAAGGACAATGTGGATGACATATTCAGAGAAGCAACTAAACGTGCCCTCGCAGCAACAAGGACGTCCAGCAAAGCAAAGAACAGGAAAGAAGTTTGTAACATTCTGTGACAGAAATCATTTTCTGTGGTCCAGAAGATAATGCCGTCCATCACCATGAACTCCGGATAAACACATGCTCGGACCTCACTCCCAGTGACAACACAGACAGAATCCTCCTCCCTATGACAGTTGAAGTCCATTGCATTTTACCATTTGGCCAGACCACATTCTTTGTGTAGTTTTCCTTTATATACATAACATAAAGACACAAAGGCACATTTTAACTTGTATTAGAATTTGTTCTAAATTCAAAAGACACAACAGAATGGATTGCCAAGGGGTGGAGTGTTCCCCAAGTGGTCCAGTCTCAATCCTATCTTACATTTGCTTGGAAATCAGAGACACTACACTTGTTATCCATTAATGATTTGCAACCAAATATACACAGCAGTTTCGACAAAAACAACATCCTAAGGATTGTGAAAATTTGGCCAAAGATTATTTAAAATGCATGCCAACTCGCCAACTTCTTGGACTAGACACCAGATTAGGTTTTTTTGTGTTTAAAAAGACCCAGACTCAAACACAGCATTCAAAAAATGTGATATGGCATTTAAAAGGGATGTTCTAAAAAGGTGTAAACCATCATATATAAATATAGGTGTGAAAAACAAACAACACTTCTTCGCAAATGACACATTAATAATTCAAACAGAAAATACTTGTCACTATGAAGGTAGGTGCACTTGGATCACATTCAAAGGTCTACCACAAAGATCCAAACTTTTGCCTCCCATTGAAATTAACTTTAAATGTATCCTCTAAAGAAATAGCTGTATTGTGAATTGTCATGAACAAACACTGCCTTAATGGAAATACATCATATTACGGCAATATCTCAACTGGCCTAAAAATAACCGGCCTAGCATGGTCCAGCAGTCAAAGCTGCTGCCTCCAATGTCCATATACTGTTGCAGCATTGTTATGAATCCAGCTACTGTTCTTTCAAACTTCATCGCTTCCCAATGCCTCTACGCAATAGTGCATAAAATTGCCAGTATACATATATATCATCAAATTGATATGTTAGCCTAACAACTGAAAATTGTATATAAAATAAACATAAAAAAACATGACAGTTAATCTGATCAAAAATGTGTATCCTAAACAAGTTTGAATAAACATATTCCAAACACATTCCACAGATTAAAATCACCAAACTACTATTAACTGAATCCTGTACTTCCCTTGCTGCACCGGCCTTACTAATGTAGTCCACAGATACAGTATTATGCTCTCCTGAGGCTGTTGAAATAAATAATTATAGTCGGTACCTGCCAAAATCTCCTATTATGTTCATCCCATACTTTTTCTGTTCGCCAACCGCCAGGAAAAACTTCACATTCTATATACTGAAAAGATCAAAACATATATAAAAAAAGTAGAGCCAACTCACATTTGGCTACTCTGACCAAATACAGTAAGACAGTAGACATGCAGCAAAAATAGAGAGTTGATTCTAGTCGAGTGACCAGAAAAACAAAGCACTCCCTTCTGAACTCCCGCCAACTATTTACAACATAAATAAACCAGGTTCCAAATTCCAATACAAAAAAACAAGAAAGTGTGCTCATGCAAACAGATGCCGAACACCACCGCAGGCGTTCCATTACACGTTTGTTATAGGTGACCCCAGTCACTTGGCAGTTAGGGGAAGTGGACTGACGAGGGCTGTAGAGTGGTGGTCTCTGCCCGGTGGTCCAGCTGGTTCTGCATCCGGGTCATCTCCGCCAGCTCCTGAAACTGGATGTCAGTTTTGTGACTGACCAGCGAGCGGTAGAAGTGCACGGCGAACACGATGAAAACCAGTGCCAACGGAATCATGATGAAGGTGGAGACCATTGCCGCCCTCTCTCCGGAGCTGATGGTGCTGTTGTCGGTGGGACGCCGGAGCGGGAGGAACTTGACCCAGCACAGCAGAACCACCTCGGCCAGGAAGAGCAGGGTGCCGATGACCGTGGAGAAGGCCCAGGCCAGCTCAATGTAGCGGTGCATGCGCTCGTGGGGGGACTCGTTGACCGAGTTCAGGTTGTGAACGTTGCTGACGGCCTCTAGGTTTGGCAGGATGCAGGTGCTGATCATCAGGGCGAAGAGGTGCACTGCCACGAGAACAGTGGTGCAAGCGCTGAAGGCTATTAGTAACCCCGGGGGATAAACGTGACTTGGCTCCAGCTGCACCTCCACCATGGCTACCTGAAATGCAGGGGCACATTATAACTGCAAACACGGAACGAGTGAGCAATGGGCAAAAAGCATTCCATTCAGAACTATTGAAGTGCAGTCAGACGTTTGGACGCCTTGCCCCATTCACTAGGGATGAGTGAGTCCCAGACCTTGATACCTTGGTACTGTACATATAAACACTGCTCAAAAGATTAAGGAACTTGAAAGGAAGAAAAATAAACTTCACGGATATGAATCTGTTATGCAACTAGAAAATAACTGCATTCACGGATTTACCACGTCACACGTGATTTGCTGAACACTGAATTACACCTGGTTTTACTAGCGATTTTTTGTAACTCTCCGCTACTTGGGACTGAAACACGTTAACCAACTGTAAAATCATAGTCTCATTTTGACCCCACACATCAACAGTGATAGATAAAAATGAAATATGTCTGACCCGTGGTAATCCCATGGCATATGATTTTAAACCCATTTGGTGGTTGTCCAGGAAATGTTCAGTTAGATCCAGAAAGTATTGTTGTGCAGGTAAAGATTACAGTACATGCAAAATAACATAGAGTCTATAACTCTAGTCTTGTGGCAACTGCACGGTGACACCAAAATAGTTGACTAGCCATCTGTTTTAAAGCACTCCACATGGCTATTATGATGACTAAAAAGTTAAATATCCAGTTGTGCAACCTAAAAATATTTAACATCACAGAGGCATTAAACTTTTTGATATATATTCCTGGAATGCCACGTGTGAATTGCCATTTGATAATGTCATGATCTTTGGTACTTTTGTCTTAGGGGAAGGATGTACTGGCAACCTTGCCCACCGAGACGGTTTTTCCTCTGGCCATTCATTTTTGGGGATGTTGTCGTCACCCCTCAGATCAGTATTCTGCCTCTCCAAACACTGCATTGTCGCCTTTGTGGGACGAAGTAACGGAAACCTTAGTTTACACTTTGGACCCTGTGTCATTCTAGTTGTTGTGGAGGGTGTTTCTAAAATAATCGAATACAGGTTATTTTATAGTAACTGGAGGTGGCACGTAAACGCAAGGTAGCTGCTCGGTGATTGGACACTACCGACCGCAAGGCTGTATGGGATGAGTAGTTTGCTTCTCCAACCGGTATTTTACCGTTTACTTTTTTCAATGTAACATGGTTTTTTAAATGCAGTTTTTAATATTATAAATTACTCGTTCATTTGATAGCTTTGCATACGTTCACATCATTGTGAACGAACATCAACAATATTGTTTTGATGTTTACGCTAAAGAAATGATGGGCGTACGCGAACATGATTTCGTCGAAACCTTTTTCGCAAAAAGGGGGCGTTGCACGTCGCCACCCTATTTACTGTTTTTTTATTTACCATATTAAATATGGTACATGTGATGTGTAAAGAAATATTGCGTCATATCACACAATCTGGTCAAATCTGTCCGAGGAATCCACTCCAAAACTACTCACCATTGCGAAACCAGACAGTAGAGCTGAAGTTCTACTAGTAGCCTTCAGCTTTGCTCGACTTAAGTAAAGTTTTCTCCATGAAAGAGCTTGCATAGAGTAGTCGTTCAGACTCATTGCTGGCTGTTGCAATAGTTAAAAACTTTTGTAAACAGTAACTTTTCAACCAGACAAATTGTTATTGCAAGTGGAAGAGTCGATGACAAAATGTAGACGTAGATGTGGACACATGAAACTTGAATTAACAGTCTTGCCTAATGCTTACTTCTCAGCTTGATTTTTGAAGTAAAAGTGTAACCTTCTGCTACTGAAGCCATAACCAATTCAGGAAACACAAGATATCCTACCCACAATCCTATTCTGTTTCTGTTTGCGCACTAATTGCGGTAGTTGTAGTGCGTCCAAACCAGTGGCCTAAACATTCGTGTTTATTTCCAATGGAACACTAAACGGGATCCCTAGAACGTTTATCTTACGTCACTCTTTCAAAGTGGGGTTTGGTAACCTAATATTGCACTGTAGCAAAATTAAAAACATTATTTTTTTTTTTAGCTTAAGAGTACATCAGTACCTAGGCACAGAGAAGATGTTTGTTATTGAGCAAAGTATGGAATTTGCAGTTATCGTCATGGTCTCATTGCATACTTTCATATTATACATCTGTATGCTATTTTCGAATACGGTACTGCTTTTGGCACCAGAATTTAATCTGCAACAGTTAGATATGGTTTGGCCATTGGGCATGTTGGTAAGCTGTCTCCAAATATGTTGTTGGCTTGATTGTGGGTATTGGTGCGAACTGTAACGCTTTAAATAAAATATTAAATACTTTACAGGAGACTTGCTCAAGCGGTGAAAGTGGATGCCTTTGGGAAGATAAAAGACACTTGGACACTACAGGTCGTACCTTACCTGTATAATTGGTACAAATTCTAGAACAATTAATGCCAACATCTAGTAGGGTCACATCCTATGGAATTGCATGAGATCTGCATCCAATCATAATTTTTGTAAAACACACACCCATGACAGCCCACGGTTAGGGGCCTGCACTGTGACAGAGGAAGAGCCAAACAGCGGGTGTAGATCCCTCTATAGCACAGGTGTCAGTCATTCCATGAAGGTTGAAGTATCTGTCTTTGACATCACTGCTGTATAGGGAGGCAAAAAGCTCAAATCAGAATTTTTTGTTGTTGTTTTGGTTACCCCAGAAAACAAAAATAAACCATCCGTATTGTTTTGGGATGGTCTCTCTTTTGCCTGTTGCAGTAGCACTAGAAGTACAATTATCGGCAGTGTACACGTTTTAAGCAATTCAAGTAGATTTAGAATCTGTAGATATTCTGCATGTGTGTAACTCAGTGGCATACACCCCCCCCCCCCCCCCCCTTTTTTGTGGGGGTTATTTATTAGCAACAGAACTTTATTATTAGAGAAACTCAAACAGTGCGGTGCGGAGGAAGGACGAATGGCGTCATTCGAATTAGACTGGCTTTAGGACCACACGCAGGCTTTTTGATTTAAGGTCGGTACTGAAAAGGTCATGCGCACGTTGCAGGTTTGTCATGTCCGCTTATTGTAAGCGACTTGCGGCTTCTTTTTTCAGCGAATCGCCTGTCGTGGGTTGCGTTTGTTTGTTTGTGGTGGGATGCACCACATTCTTATCTGGTCTTGTAGACGGTTTCAGAACAGGTGGTATTAGTTCAGTCAACTCGGAGTCTAACTAACCGTGAATAAAGCGCGAGCACGAGGATATAATAAGCCCCCATCAATTGAACACAGATAACGTCATTCATCATGGCAACAGGGGGCAAAAGAAATACTTGTCCCCCTCACATTTGAAAATGTCAAAACAAACAAACAAACAAACAAACCTATGCCCCTGGTATAACTGAATGTATGAGTCTGCATTTCAAACTCAAGTAGGCCTACAATAGGTTTAACAATGACATTTACTTGGGTTTCTATTTTTGTTATTTGAAATGTGTATTATATTCATATTCATTTGTAGGCCACTTTCCCTCAAAGTGTGTGGTCACAGACAAGGCATCTCCCTTGGAAAGTGTGGTCACAGACAAGGCATCTCCCTTGAAGAGTGTGGTCACAGACAAGGCATCTCCCTTGAAGAGTGTGGTCACAGACAAGGCATCTCCCTTGAAGAGTGTGGTCACAGACAAGGCATCTCCCTTGAAGAGTGTGGTCACAGACAGGTGAGTGTGGTCACAGACAAGGCATCTCCCTTGGAGAGTGTGGTCACAGACAGGGCATCTCCCTTGGAGAGTGTGGTCACAGACAGGGCATCTCCCTTGGAGAGTGTGGTCACAGACAGGGCATCTCCCTTGGAGAGTGTGGTCACAGACAGGGCATCAACTATTGATGTGCACTATTCTTATTAGATTTAGCATGTTCTTTTTGGAATTGGTGGCAGCGGTACTAAGCTGTACCAAATACATTTACTAAGTAGTCAAGGCAAGGTAAGGTGATGACACAATTGTGAACCAAGTCAGTGTTTTTTACAAACTTTCCAATTTTTCCATCAGTGTGAGGGCCGCCACAAGACAAAGTAACACTTGGTGAATACATCACAGGCTGCACAGTCGGCCACCAGAGCAATCTGCGGGCCTCGCAATGAAGAACACTGAACTATGTCCTTGATGTCAGAGAAAACAAGATCCATTAATAAAGCATTTATTATATCTTTTATTGTTAGTTGAACTTTGTGTTGAACTACAAATGCCCTGGCGTAACTATTTATCAGTAAATCATTATGTCTTCTGTAATTATCAGACGTAGACACCAGATGATACTGCTCTCTTTTCTTTTACAGGATGAGCTACTAAAATTAATGTGGCTGAAGGCTGTTGCAGTAACAGGACACAAATGACTATCCACGTAGATGTGACAGGACAGAGCAATCAAACCCAGAGCAATGGAGGGCTTCTGGAAAGTGCTGTAAAAACATGCCACCCACCTCATCATTCTCAAGGAGACAGACGTATTCCCTTTGCCTTCTCAAATAACGTCTCCCCACCTCTACCAGCCGAATCTTCTCTGACCTTGGGTCATGGGTAGAGTGGATACAGCTAATGTTAAATAGATGTATCCGGTATACTCTTACTCTAGTAAGTTAAAAAGTGTAAAAAAAGTGTAAAAAAACGATTTTTCATATGGATGAGCAATTTATAACTTAAAAATGTGTCACTATCTATCTGTCATAACATGGCAATTAGGTCATTTAATGCCCCAGGTTGTCGTTTTGAATTTCTTCCCATAGTGCATCCAAAATGTGTTTGTGTAGCACTTCTGCTTCCTAACGTGGCCAACCTTTTACCTTTCAATAAAATCGA
>JACXGK010015344.1:0-10517 GCA_016801125.1 Novumbra hubbsi | reverse complement strand
ACATCCTTATGCCCTTTGTAGCGTGTACCATCACTAGATCCTTATGTCCTTTGTAGCGTGTACCATCACTAGATCCTTATGCCTTCTGCCTTTTGACATCTCCCTGTCGTCGTGTGTTTCAGGCACCAACTCTGAACAGTCCAACGCCTCCGAGTCCGAGGACTTCTATGAGCGTGACCAGCGGCCCCGGGGTGTGGGTGGGGATGAGAGAGGCTCTCGCCGGGGGGGCCGAGGCCGTGGAGCCACCACCGGACGGGGCCGCGGAGGGCCTGCAGCTAGGCCCACCAACTCCATCAGCTCAGGTACTACACAGTGCTATACCCAAATATGGGGGGGGGGGGTTCTGACTGGTCCAAAGAGAAACGTTTGTTTGGTGTCGAGAGAAAAGGTGCTGTTTGCGTGTTGTGTTAAAGGGGAGGCTCGTTGTTGGGGCGGTACAATGGTGCCGTTTGTCTCATTGAGCCTCTTCTGTGGTGGCCAGTGCTGAGGGACCCGGACAGCAACCCCTTCTCCCTGCTGGAGGGCGAGGGCGAGCAGGGGGACACAGACACCAGCGAGGGGGTGGGTGGAGTGGACCGCAGGAGACGCTCCCGCCGCCGCCGCAACGACCAGGAGCCCAGCGTGATGGACGCCGCCGTCGAGTCTGACAGCCAGACCGGGCCCAACGAGAACGGACTGGGTATGGGGGCCGGGAACAGACTGGGTGTGGGGGACCCGGAACGGACTGGGTATGGGGGCCGGGAACGGACTGGGTGTGGGGGGCCCGGAACGGACTGGGTGTGGGGGGCCCGGAACGGACTGGGTGTGGGGGGCCGGCGTTCCAAAGGTTTACCTCCTTTTTTTCCTCTAAGATGAGGAGGGACGACCCCAGCGCCGCAACAGGAGCCGCCGTCGCCGCAACCGCGCCAACCACCCAGAGGGAGGGTCCGTCAGCCGTGACCGCCAGCCAGCCGATGGTGAGTGGCGGCAGAGCTCCCTGTGGTCTGTGCTGATCTTCGCTGTGGTCTGTGGTGGTCTGTGCTGCTCTTCGCTGTCGTCTGTGGTGGTCTGTGCTGGTCTTCCTTGCTCTCATCCACTCACATCACTGTTCTCTGGATTCAGTGACTGTTGCTGATTACATCTCCCGCGCCGAGTCCCAGAGTAGACAGAACCTTCCCCAGAAGGAGACGCTCGCTGCCCCTGAGCCCAAGGTACATGTGCAGGCGCGCGCACACACACCACACACACCACACACCACACACAAGCGACAGCCTTCTCCAACTGACCGTTTCCTTTCTCTGCTCCTCCTCGTCCCTCAGGAGAATGGGAGCAGCGCCAAGAGGGAAGAGCGCACCGCTCCCACCAAGCGCTCCCCTAGCAACGGCTTGGCCACGCCCAGCGAGACCCTGACCCTAGTCAACGGTGTCTCGTAGAGGACTAGGCCCCGCCCCTTTAACTCCCACGTCTAGAGCAAGACTTCATGGCAAACTATGTCCCTGCTTGCATTTACTTAAACCTTAAAACAGATGAGTGATAAATGACAAAATACCTGAAATTCATACTACGAGAGATTGGGGGGAGAAAAAGTACAAAAAAACGACAACCGCATCTTACTTAAAAACCTACGTACCGGTGTATGTTATTCTATCTATCAGTACTTAGTGCTTATTTAAAAAAAAAAAAAAACTAGCTTGCCAAAAAAGAGCTGGTGGATACGACTTGATTTTTAAAGAAATAACAGAATCACTGAAAACAGGACGAGACCTTCTTTTTTGCTTTTCATTTTATTTTTTTTTGTTTTTATTTGATGTTATCACTGGTTTGGACCTGTGGCCGCTCTCCCATCTAAACAGACGCGTCTCTAAACAGTGTTAAAGTCCCACAGGAGGGGAGGTTCGAGGACCGACGATGCTAGCTGGAGGAAGGGAGGGACGTGCGGGTGGGTCCCAGAGGTGTCGGGAGTGTTTTACGTTCTGTTCCCGGGCCTGACCGTCCGTTTGGTGACGACTGACCGGCAGGACGTCAGACCCATGTGATAGACAGACATTGTGCCTTGAATTTAAAAAAAAAAAAAAAAACTACACAAAAAAAGACTATTGTTGAGTTTCTTGTTTCACAGGAAAGAGGTTTATCTTTTTGTTTGGAGGAGAGAATAGACCAGTATGGAGATAACGGGAGGGGAGAACGAGTGCCGAGGTTTTAATTGTGGTAGAACAGAAAACATCCATGGAATGACTGACTGACCAGAAAAAACAAAGTCTGGAGCCAAACAAGAAATTCAAGGCGCTTGTCCTCAGTGAGAGTAGAAAGGACAGCGTTTGGGGTGTGTGTGTGTGTGTTTGTGTGTAAGTCTAAGTATGCACAGTTGAGAGCTGGCAACCACAGGATTAAAATCAGAAGAGAGGAGTAATGGGTTCCCCCGTAGACTGCCCGCTCTGTCGGCCAGGCTGGTAGGAAGAGGGGACGGGTCACTTCCTCTTCCTGTTCTGACACTAGAGTGTCCGGGGCAGTCCCTCACCCCAACCTGGCGGGACACGCTGACTCTCCCGGGTGGGTAGGTGAAGGCACCTCCCCCCGTGGTTCCTCCTAATCACAGGGTAGAGGAGCACCGCGCTCTCCGCCTCCAGCACAAACTCATTCCTGGTTGGCATGGCGGTGGTTGGCATGGCGGTGGATTTAGGGCCACGGGGTGTCGCCGGGAATGGTTACCGTGGCGCGTTTGGGGAGGCGGGCGGACTGACGGCCAAACGAGCGCAGCTTCAGAGAAAGGTGTGCGCGGTGACTCGGATGTTATGACTCCTTCTCGGAAAGGTACCGGCCCTGCTTGGGGTTCAGTGGGGTCGCCCGCGTTCGGATGAGGGGTTGCCCGCTTTCGAGATGAACCTTACGCAATGCGGTTCTCCCGGTCTTAAGGGGGGTCGTCGACGCGCGCGCTGGGTGGAAGGGGCCTCCGAAATCCTCAGCCACTCTCGGCGGCTCATGTTACTGTCGTCTTGGTTACCGCACACTCCCGACTATTTTTTTTTTTTGTTTTGTTCTTTCCACATCATAGAAAATATGAAATAAAATGGAAGTGAAATCAACCACTGTCTTTGCGATGAACTGATTGATTTCTGTCTTGTTGTGAGTGTGCCACTCTCTATTTTTCTAATTCAATACAAACAACCAACCGCACTGTCATTTTAGCAGTAGCTTTGCAAAAGGGAGAGTGTTCACGTTTCAGATTCACCGTCATTTCAGCCACTACTAGCACTGCTGCTAATGTCCACATTGAATGTGTTTCAGAATCCATACGTTTGACACTAAAGTACTGTAGTGGCTCTCTGACTACCTTTTCCACCACTCAAATTGACCAAGATGGCTGCCATTCTAATGGGTTACTGTGGGTGGAGTACGCCCCGTCTCCTTCCTCTCTTAGGGGTATTGTTACACTGGGTATTCTGCTAAGTATTTAACACGAGGGGAAAACCTGCAGCGTCGTCGTGCCTGGGATTCACACAGCCGCTCGTACTGGCAGGAGAATTACGGGGGGGGGTGGTATTTGTTTTACTGTATTAAAATCGATTGACTGTGTGGCCCCATTTCTGTTCAAACGTGTTTCGGTGTTTCCACGTCCACCAGGACCCTGGGAATTTGTACCTTTTTGGATCAGTTGTGCATGCCTGCATGTTGGATTAAGAGTGAAAGATGGAGCACTTCGCTACTGTCTTGTTTTAGTCTGTGTGAAATGTGTACCTCGCCCAGTTGTCTGTCTTGATACTGTAGCGCCCTCTTGTGGCACACTTAGGATGTGTCTTTGTGTGGTGAGACTGTTGACCTGCCGTGTGGGTGTGGCTGTATGTCTGTAGTACTGTTTAGGTACTGTCAAACTCCTCACTGGTCTTCTCACTCATGTTCTGATGGCAATAAAGGACTTTTCATTGTTTTATACATTTTTATGTATTTGTCCCTTTTGGCTAAATCAAGATTCTTTGACAACCTTCCAGGTGAATTGGTGGTGGGGTTTAAGTCATCACTCATCTAACTGATGGTTATGTGATACCACTGCTAATGGAATTCCAACTGTTAAGTTGATGTCTTCTGTACACACAGGGTTAAGTCTACTTGGGTAACACTTTCTAATATAGTAATGAAACTATGTAGTAGTGATTACTAGCGTAATTGTAGTTAAATTGTCATTATTACATTTTACATTAATGGTTGTTTCTTAGTAATTACAGTTGCGACAGAATGTACAATTATATGCTCACTTGTTAAATGACATTCTCTAAATTACTGTAATGGCTGTTATTATTCATCCTGTTATTACAGAAACGCTACGAACCTTGATGTTATCACACCAAAACGTGCTTAGAAGAATGTTCCTTTATTCTCTAACCTCTTCCTGTTGCGTGTACATTTGCATAGTGAACCCAGTGTTTTGCAAACCTCAAACAACATGCGCTACACTATTATTAATAGTCGCCATTTGCTTGGTCTCAGAGCTGTTTGAGCACGTTTCAATCCCCATTGCTGCTGGTGTCGTACCCAGCTTGACAATGACTGACAAAAAGTTGACCAAATGCTTCTAGAAGGCGGTCCTCAATATCACACAAGCAGCCAGGCTACACCACCCTATTCATGAAAAGGTAGCACTTGAATCAGTGGGTCACCTGGTTCTGGCTGGCTTATTATAACAGGCAGAGGGGCATAAAAGCGGTTGACAATTGAGCTTCGGTATGGACTAAACTACTGGTTTTGAATCCGGGGTCTTGGGCTGGGGTTATTCAACCCACCCTACAAGGTTTGGAGCCTGCCAGTTTTCTGTTTAACGTTGTTGTTCATTGTTCTAACTTATCTCAGATCTAAATAAGTTCCTGATTAGAGGTTTTCACTGAAACGACAGGGCCTTGATCTAGTTGAGGTTTAGAGATCTCGGGCGTTCTCGGGATGGTGCATTATACAGAACAATGCAAATCAGCAGCGCCTCCTTTGCCAACTGCTTGATGATGATGGTCAAATGTCAATAAACCGAATTATGTACGCTAATAGGCGGGACATGAACTCAAAACATTGCAGTGCCGTAGTGGTGCGCTGAACTCCATATCGGAAACAACATGAATTGAAGACCAACATGGCAAGGTGTCTTCTAGCCTGAGGTGAGTTTGAACTGTTCTATGATCACCTGCTAACTTCCAAGCTAGTTTTATTGAGATCATTTTATGTGAATGGGTTATTGTTTAGATGGTCTATTTGACTGGGCTGTAACTTATCTAGCATGTAAATGCCAATGGCTTGAGTGAAAGGAGTACCTGGGGCTGTTTGGATGTTTTCTCTCTTGATTCACCACCAACTGTTAACCCACCATGAGTTGTTTTTGTGGTCTTCGGTAATCTCTCCATCACTGAGAAATAAAAGCCTGTGTGTGTGTGTGCATATCTGTGTTTTTGGCAGGAAAAGGAGTCAGTAGAGCTGAGCGTATCGAAACTGCGAGCTTGCATTGGGGAATGAGGAAATTAATATTTCTGACCAGGTCTTAGTATTAATTTTAGATGAAGTTACATTTCACTTCTCAAACATCTTCCTAAACATTACGTCTTCAGTCATTTGCTATATTTATTTTCAGTAAGTGAAATACTTTTCATTCCTTTCAGGTGGATGTGATTGCAGGTGTGTCAACACATCCTATCTCGCCTGAACATCACCAGTGCTACAAATCTCCCAACGCAGACAAGAACTCTATTGCTTCTAACGGAATATTCTCAGGTAATGTACATTTTTATGTTTGTCCTCTCACAAAAACCTCACTATGTAAAGTCACTTTAGAATATAGGAATGACATTTTGGGTTCTCTACCTTGAAGTAGAAAGTAGTTTGTAACAAAAGCTCGTAATTTATTTTTTAGATAAAGTAAAAGGATACGTATTGCCTGTCGGTCTTATACCATCAATGTAGCCCCTTTAAGGAACTCCAAGCAGATGTATTTCTGTGTAATGGATTCCACGTGTACATCCAAAGAGTTTGTGTAAGTGTGTCATTCCGAGATTTGCCAACTCCTATCAATTAGAGATTGTCGGTATCTGAGAAAAGTCGGGAGCAAACCTAAAACTTGTAATTTCACACACAAATGGCTTTACACTGTTTACGCAGTCCTAAATGCCAGCTGATTGATTTTTGGCATTGGAGCCCATTAAAAGCTACAGCATCTCTGACACTCTGCTGCCCCCATGTGCACAGCGGTTCCCCAATACGATTCCCTGCGCGTGAACGCCACGACCACATGAACACGTTTAACGCATCTCTGCCTTGTTTTCTCCAATTCCCAAGAATTTGGAGCCAACCGACGCCACTCAAGACGCCCACTTTTTCCATTGCTCAGGATGGCCGCCACAGCCAATTCCAGCGTGAGCCCGGCCTACTGCCCCGTGATCCAGGACATGATGCACACCAAATACAGCTTCAACCTCTCCGAAGGTTTGAGTGGCTGGAGCCTGGTCACGGTGGGCCTCCACGGCGTGGTCTCCTCCTTCAGCATCCTGGAGAACCTCCTCATCCTGGGGGTGGTGGGATTCCGGGTGCGCCGCTCGGTCATCAGCGTGTGGATCCTCAACCTGGCGGCTTCGGACCTCCTGGCCTCGGCCTCGCTGCCCTTCTTCACCCATTTCCTGGCCAGCAGACACACCTGGACCATGGGAAAGACCTTCTGCCAGGTCCACTCCTCCGTCTTCTTCCTCAACATGTTCGTCAGCGGCTTCCTGCTGGCAGCCATCTCCGTGGACCGCTGCCTGGTGGTGCTGAAGCCCGTCTGGGCCCAGAACAAGAGGGGCGTCGGCCTGGCCGCGAGGGTATGCGGGGTCATCTGGGCCCTGGGCCTACTCTGCACCCTACCGTACTACCTTTTTCGAGACACCATTTCCAGGCTCGACGGCAGGGTCATGTGCTACTATAACGTCGCCCAGTACCTCCCCGCCGGGGAGTACGACCTCCAAGCGCTGTGCGGGGCTCGCCAGGACGCCCTGGCCTACGCCAAACTGATCCTGGCCTTCGTGCTCCCCCTGGTGGCCATCGTGGGGAGCTACGCGGCCGTGAGCGTGGGGGTGGCGCGGCGCGGCCGCAACTGGCACTCCTTCCGGTTCGTGCGCCTCGTGGCGGCGGTGGTGGTGAGCTTCGTGGTGTGCTGGGCCCCGTACCACCTGCTCAGCGTCCTGGAGGCCGTGGCCCACTATCGGCCCTCCCTCCGGGTCGCGGTCGCCCGCTGCCTGCCCCACGTCACCACCCTGGCCTTCCTGAACAGCGTGCTCAACCCGGTCCTCTACGTGTTCAGCTGCCCGGACCTGCGCGCCAAGATAAGGCAGTCCCTGGGGGCGGTGCTGGAGAGCGTCCTGATGGAGGACCTGGGGGAGGCGGTCCGACGACGCAGCACCCAGAACTCCGTCAGCAACTCCGAGGTGCCGCTGAGGGGGAGGGCGGCCAACAACGGACGCGGCCTGGCCGGTGGGGACTAGGGTGCGGGGAGGAGGAGGCGCAGCCCTCTGGTGCGATCTCATGGGGGCTCCTGCTCCAACGGTGAAAAAGCCTGATGACTATTAATGACGTTTTGTATTATGTATAGCAAATACCTACTAATGTGTGTAGAGGTGTCTTACAGAAATGCTTCTGAACTCTCTCCCTTCATAAAGGTATGATAGTCACACATGTAAGCAATCAATATGGCAACCTGTATAAACATTTCCCATGTGATGTATAAGTCCTGTATTGGAACATCTAGAACCGGTGAGGCCAATATTTAACAGTAATGGTTTGTAAGATGGATCCTAAAAAGCTCTGACACAATGCTGGTGGATCAAGGAGACGTCCGCCCAGGGATTTACATGAAGGGATGGCCAGGTGATGTCATTCAAGGTACCACTGTATAAATGTGAGTCTGAGGCTATGACTTCCATGATTTGCAATAAAGTCTAGATTGAATCCACAAAACAAACACCGAGTCATTGATCTTTTTGGGGGGGAAATCCCACCATTTTCTTGAAGGCACTGCTAAGATTGGACAAGGGACAGCTGGTTGACAGCTGCTAAGGCGGGTCAGGTTGCACAAACATCAAGTGGCCAAGTTGAGTAAGCGCTTTCTTATTGTAGTATGTTAGTTGGTGTAACCGATACCATGTAAGGTCTCTCCAAGTTTAAACTATGTTTTGATAAATATGTATTTTTTTATTCAATCATTCAGTGTATGCTTGGATATCGCCCCTGCAAGACTGGTGGCTGCTTGGGGTCTGTGCCATCAGTTTTAGGGACGTGGTGGACAGCTCTGTATTGATGAATTGTGTATAAATAAGGGGTGTGTGTGCCAAAAGGTGAGAACCTTTGCCAAACACAGAACCCTGTAAAAGGAGATGAGTGGAGGGCTAGCATTTTTAAGTATTACCAGAGAAATGCATTCAGTAAATGGCAATACCACTGTTACCAGTGTTTCAGTGACAGTATTGAGGGTAGTAGAAGCCATACTTTGTTAACCAAACACAGGAGATGAATTTACAAGGCTACAATCCCTACAAACATTATACAAAGAGGTCACGTGGGTTGAAAGTAGTGTGAGATAGTTTGGTCGAGCTACCCAGAGTTGGACGTACCAATTATTAAGCCGGCCATGACCAGGAGAAATAATTAGGTTCTAAATGAGCAGAGGACTCCAAATAAAACATATGAGTTTGGTTTGCAAGTTCAAGGGAAGAGAAAGTGACTTGGCTGAGTGTCGGAGGAGATAGTGTGGTCCAGTCACCCGGGTTGGATGCACGCAGATGGACAGAGGCAGAGGCATGGAGATAGTGTGGATTTATTGAGCAAATGATGAGGTAGAAATTGTCTGAAAGACAAAGGTTCCCAGATAGATGGGTCAAATAACTTATGCAGAGAATATATTTTTTAACAAGAATATATAGTAAATGCACCAGGTCATGAAGACACTAGAAATAATCGCCAGAAACAGAACTTTTGGGGATAAGGGAGAGAGTCTGTGGTTTTAGAAGTGTTTCAAAAGTTGGCGAAGATAAAGAAATGTAACACAGAATTTGTGATGAATCATGTGATTTGGTACTGGAAGGAAATAATGTAATACATGCGATTCTGGCGGATTGTATTGTTGAGTAATTATGTGTATGCAGGGTCCAAAATTATTCCTCGCCAGTCCCACAATGCGGGTACATTTTGTCTTTTGCAGTAAATTGTGGGTACAAGCCACAATGGTGGGTAGAAAACCATATTTTCATTTACGAGGTTGAGAAAGCAGCTGGCTTGCTGTCACTTGAAGCTGTTGGATCTGCCACGCTCATATGCAAATACTTCGTTGATGGCACTACGACCATGAAACTGGTGAACACGTTATTTCACGAGTACTCACAATGTCCGCGGGATTGCACGTCAGTTGACCGGACACAGTCTCTGCCACATCTAGGCTACCACATCAGCAAAGGCCCTCACAAATCTGTCTAACACTATCGGTAAGAAAATGACCATCTATTTCCGAACCGCACACCCCATTGCCAATATTTATATTATTTTCTATATTAAGTCCTCAATCAATTATCCTTCTTGCACTTAGTCGAATAGGCCCACCACAGAATTTATTCTTTCTAATGTGATACACTTTAGTGTTGAAGCAGTTGAATAAATATTTCAGCATCAAATGTTTCTACCTTGATTAGTGTCCACTACTATTATATTGATTGAGAATTGCATAAGAGACCAACAAAACATGCTAAATACTAGTAATAGTCAAAATCAATAAAACATTTTGACTGTTTAGCTGGTAAATTTGTTTCATCTACCAGTTGCCTTGGCTGGTAAGCCAAAACGATTTGACCCTGTTGGACCCTGTCTGTGCCCAGTTTATAAGATTGTTTTGCTATATTACTTGAGAACATTGTAGCCAGTGGTTTGTTGAAAGAACTAAGAAATATAGGGAAGCTAGTGGCTGTCGTCCCAGGAAAGAGAGCGTGCCAAGCTAGTGGCTGTCATCCCAGGAAGGAGAGCTTGCCTGTAGACGGGAGTCCCAGGGAAAAGAAGAGTTATGGTGGGGAGCAATATTTAGAATTCCGATCTAGGACACTGAGGTAGAAACTGAAAATAGCATGAGGTGAAATAGAAAGTGGATCTCTTTAGAGGATACCGAGGGAGCAAGGCAAGAGCGAGAGATAGACGTCTGGAGGTAGAGAAGCAATCGGATGCAGGTACAGGATGGTTCCATCCAAAAAAGAGAGTTGCTGGAAAAAGTAGCATAACTGCACCAGCAGAATGATCGTCATCAGACAGTGTGCAGTCAAAGGGGACAATAAATTGTGGAACGGCCAGGAAAACAATGTCAGGAGTGGAAGGGGTCGGTTCAGGAGCCATGGACAGTCCGAAATCAATTATTTCCTGAGAGCCTGTTGGTGCGTTGCGAGGCTTGGAACTAAGGGGAGATTGCTGGCAGTATGATCTGATGGCCTTGTTGGTCAGGGTGATGTGAACATCCAAAATGGAGGAGGTGCTGAGAGATGGTGGCCTTGTTGGTCAGGGTGATG
>JACXGK010015343.1:0-10509 GCA_016801125.1 Novumbra hubbsi | reverse complement strand
AAAATAAGACGGCAGTGAAACACAGTCACTGAAATTGTACATGGTACTGATAGTCAACAGTTAGACAATAACGAACGCAGAGACAAGACACATGAGGGATTATATACACAGGTAATGAGCGACAGGTGCAGGGAATCAGGGAGGGATGCGTTCACAGGACATGGGGAACAGGACAAACATGAACGGTGGTGCCTAGAAGGCCGGCGACGTCGAACGCCGGGGGGCTACGCGGACCGGGGGTTTGGCCCCCAGTAGGCGGAGACATGACATCATCTGTCTATCGTGGCCAGGATAGTTATTATACTGAAAGGTTTGTTAATGCGAGGAGAAGGCAGCTATAACTTGACAATCTCAGAGGCAGAGCCTATTGTTCAACTACCAAGCGTCTTTGAGATCACATACACAGAGTGTATTTTATTAATTGTCAAAAGTAACACCATTTCAGTTAGAACATTTCAGTTTCCCTGCATGTTGATATGTTTTTACAACACAGGGATCGGCAAAATGCAGTGACCCAATAATTTTCTACAATTATTATAATTCTTCTTCCGTCGTCTATAAGTGAGGGGGCCCAGGCATATGTTTTTTCACAGGGCCCAAGTTTCCTGGCTGTTAAGTGTCCATCTGTAGATGTGCCCCCTCCTGGCACGGTTGGGGTCTGGTGTCTGACGTCACCGGCCTTCCAGTGTAAATATGTTCCCCATCACCCACTTGCATGTGCGTTATCGTTTCATGTTATGTGTTTAGTCTGAAAGCCACGTTAACATTGTGCAAGTGCCTTTTCTACTTTCATGTCACTTATTCTGTGAAGTAGTGCTATTGTTCATCTAAGAATAAAAGACCTTTAATCTCTACTCTTGCACCTTGGTCCATCTGTCACTACCCGCTACACTGGTGCCGGCCCAGGGTTGTACAACCCAACCAGAATCTGTGATAGGAAACATGTACAGTAAGACATGATGTGACTCGTCTTTGCTTTTTCAATCTAATAGGATGAACAGTGTTCCTTGGTTTATAGGACATTATAGGCTTTAGTTTCACTTCAGTTCAATAAACATAAACATTTATGTAATAAAAATGTATGTTTCTTAGATTATTCTGATCAATCATACTGTCAATACACCTAACTAGCTATACTGACATTTACACACAATGTCCGCAAAAAATATAATAAAAACACCACATGTTTCAACCGTCATAGATCTAGCTAGTGACGTCAGGTCTTCTAATCAAAATAAAACCTGAGTGATTTAGACTCAAATCACATATATTGGATATTCAGACTTGGTTCTAAAGACAAATGTCGATTCAATTCAGTTAAGTCAAGTGCAGATGTTGCTGTACATTCCCATTAAACAAACTGTTGGAGAGAAACCACTTCTCATGACATCACTCAAGAACCTCATTGATACTAATCGTTTCAAGAGAGGAGAAGACAGGTTAACTCTGACTCCAAGGCTGATCCAGGGGAATATATTGTGGTAATACATTAGCAGAAAGAACAGTCTACATTTTGAAAGGTAACTTTCTTTTTTACATTTTGGCACAAATGTATGTTATTTGTGATATATATTGGTGGTTCAATAAGAGTCACACAAACGTCTACAGACTAAGTGCTGCCCAAATGGTGATCAATACGATAATGGGCCCAACAGTGTTTCCTCGTTCCTGGTCTCTGGTGCCTTAAAATCACACATTTAAATGGCAGAGTTAAACCACTAGGGGCAAAATTATTGCAAGATTCTACCTATAGACAAACAGAAAATGTATATTTTGTTTCTCTTTTGCAACACAGTCAAGAATGTATATGTTTCACAATAACTAAGCTCATGCTTGAACTTTGAAACAACCAGATATAGTGAGTTCACATGTAAATTCGTTGGGCATTTCCAGGAGGGCATCGGTTTATGTGCCAGTATTCTCAGCAATAGACTGAAATAATAACACAGACTTAACACCACTTTGAGAAACATTTCATTTCTTTTCAATAGCAGTTTAGAGATAAAAACACCACAGATTAAACTAAACACTAACATCTTAATATAAGGCATTATTTGATCTAGACTGCACTTCCTCTTCAGACAAATAGTGAAGCCCACCCAAAACTCTAGCCTCATTTGGGGCATGTACACACACATTAAAACACATTCTGTCTCTCTCACACACTTTGTCTCCTGACCCTCATCTCAGACATTCTGTCGCTCCAGAGAAGACGTAGAAGAATGTTCAGATTGTGTCTAATCCTGGTTCTCCTTATTAACGCCTGTAAGTTAATCTCATAATATGATCAACACTCTAATAGTTTACCTGTTTATGTGCTATGTTTCATTTTTTAGGCACCTGAAAAACATTTATTGTTGGGACCTGAAATACAGTGCAACCAGGATTTATCTGTGATCTTGTTCTTCTCTCTCCATTCCAGTTAAGGTACAGAGCAATGACACTGGTGATTCAATATATTTTCAGTACGCTCACATTGGAGGCAACGTGACCCTGAAATGCATTTATCCAGACACCATTTCTTATATTTTTTGGTACAAACAAACTGCAGGACAGAAGCCTCTACCTATATCAATTATTTACCGATATGATAGTGATCCAATATTTCACAACGATTTCAAGGATAACCCTCGGTTCACAGTTTCTGATGGAAAAGGAGTGTTCCACTTATGTATCTCAAACATCCTGCCGTCTGATTCAGCCATGTATTACTGTGGGGCAAGCAAGGGCATTTTCATAGAATTTGCAATTGGAATATTTCTCGTTCTAAAAGGTAGTAAACTGCTTTTAATCAATCTTATAAAATACATGACATACTGTTTGTTTGATATTTTGAAACGTCAGTTGTATAAAAATGTATTTACTCCTTTTTGTGTCAGGATCCAGCAAAACTGTTATACAGCAACCAGTGTTGGATTCAGTCCAGCCAGGAGACTCTGTGACTCTGAACTGTACAATAAACACTGGGACCTGTGAAGGAGAACACAGTGTCCATTGGTTCAGACATGACTCAGGAGAATCTCCTCCAGGAATCATTTATACCAATGGAGACAGAAGTGGTCAGTGTATGAAGAACCCTGAGTCTGGGTCTCCTACACAGAGCTGTGTCTACAACCTCCCCAAGAGGAACCTCAGCCTCTCTGATACTGGGACTTACTACTGTGCTGTGGCCTCATGTGGAGAGATACTGTTGGGAAATGGAACTAAGCTGGATGTTGGAAGTAAGTTATACTTATAACTTACTTACATCTGTTATTATGACTATAATCGGAGTTATTGACACTGCAAGCGATGTGCTAGCCATTGGTCTTTGGTTTTTATTAGTGTGACTCTCAGATCCGGCTAACTCGGGTCATAGCTTTGACTTTAAATCTATAATAGACCATGAATACCATTCAGCAGTTGTTTTTATTATTTTATTATTTGCTGGTCCCTGGGTCTGCAAGGGCCATGGATTTCCAACTGAGCAATTCAGAGCAACTTTAAATGTCTAATTTCTCATTTATCAATGGCTTGTTTCTAAGTGTCTTATTTTTTGTATTTTAGTATCTCAGTGTTTACATTTCACAATATTTTAGTGTTTCATTGTCTTAATGTCTCTTTACCTACTATTTCAGTGGCTCAACCTCTCAGGTTTTCTTTGTCTTAGACAGTCAGTGTTTAATTGTCTCAGTCTCTCAGTGTTTTAGCGTCTCAGTTTCTCAGTGTTTTAGCATCTCAGGCGCTCAATGTTTATTTTCTTAGTCTCTCAGTGTTTTGTGGTTTTTGTGTCTCAGTGTCTCAGCGCCTTTTTACCCAGCGTCTTTTAGTTTCTCATTATTTGAGTCTTTCATGGTCTTTCTCCCTGTTTGATTCCACACTAAAGGTTGTAAGGGGGACCATCTTGTGTTGTTGTACTGCCTGGGAACAGCACTGGGTCTGTGTGTCGTCCTCATCATTGTTCTTACTTGTGTTCTGTACAACTTCAGCAGTTCCAATGGTAAGTAGTGTTGCTATGTAGGAAACAGTTAATCAGTTACATTTACAGTTACTGTATTTGACCTGTTTGGGTCAGAATTGGGCTCATTGTTTTACGATGATTTCTGTTAGTATTGATTCTTCATGTACTTGTCTAATAGGGATGCACCCTCAACCAAGTGGTCCAGCAGTCCCCAGACATAATCAGGTACACAGACAGAACTCCTGTTATTACAAATAAATTGTAGTTATTCATCAAAATGTGGTCTTTTTAGTTTCTGGCCAAAGACTCAAAATAAGCTACTGACTGACAAAATTGTGATTTAATGTTAAAATATGCATTTTCTTCTATGTATTGTTCAGTAGTGTTCAGTGTTATTCTAAATACTGGGATATCAATTCTGCTTTTCTCCTCAGGATCAAGAGGAAGACACACTCCACTATTCTGCTGTGAATGTTGTCCAGAAGCAGAAGACTGGTAGACAGAGGAGTCACATGGAGAGAGACACTGTATACTCTGGAGTAATATTCCAAAAGATGAATTGAATATTGAGTTGTGTTTTTATGATGGCCAAATTGGATATAATATAAATTAAACATTCACAATATATTTTACATATACTTTTGGATTCACTGATATTCCTCCATTTTCAGTAATGTGCTCCCATATTGCATGGATTTGAGCAACATTAATACTGATAACTTAATGCCTGTTCTCATGGGGTACTTTATTGTAAACGTTTCAGTTTCATTAGACGTTCTTCCTCTAGCTGTAGATTGTATGTCTGTGGGGTTCTGATGGCCCTACATTTTCCACTAACATGAACTAACCACCAACAGTGACCGTCAGTCCTCACCACACTCTGTGTACCCACCTCAGTGTATCTACACCACCAGACCACGTCACTAACACTTTTAACACATTGTCGTGTTACCAACACTTTTAACACAATGACGTGTCACTTATACTTTTAACACATTGTCGTATCACTAACACTTTTAACACAATGTCAGGGCTCTTAGACTCTCATAAAAATGTTGTGTCACTAACGCTTTTAACACAATGTCATGGGTCTTAGATGCTCATAACAATGTTGTGTCACTAACGCTTTTAACACATTGTCGTATCACTAACACTTTTTACACATTGTTGTGTCACCAACACTTTTAACACAATGACGTGTCACTTAGGCCCTCAACCTAACCATGTCACAAAAACCCTCAACATTACCATGTCAGCTCCAGGGTCTGGGCCTTGGGGGGCAAAAAGCTCCCTAATTCAACCATGAAATAACGGCAGTTCTGAACCTGGTATCCGGTATCTCAACCCGCACTTTGTGCCCTAGAGAGTTTACCAGCCAGACCACTTCTATTTCCCTTATTTTCGACTTGCATTTTGACTTTGGAAGCTAAACCTTGATGTAGTATATGCTGCTACAAGTGGGCAAGTTTGACGGGTGGAAGAGAAATAACCTTTGAATATGTTAAAATGTTCCTACAGCATTTAATATTTCTATGACATACAATGAAATGGGAATCAATCTCCGCAGTATTTGATCACCTCAGGTCTGCTTTAGGTCTCTTCCACTAATGTAGGCCACAAAGCTCAGCAGTACAGCGTGTGCTTAAACTAGGGGTGTTCCTTTGTCGGTATTTCATCTTACATACACCTCTGTGTTTGTTTGTGATTCAGTCATGTTTAATTAGCTGGTCCTAAGCAGGAATGTACCCAGCAATAAAAACTACATTTACTGTAGATAGTCAATAGAAAAGGTTGTTTTAATCTACAGAAAGACAGATGCACATATGACATCACATAAACGGTGTAGCACATACCACATGCATAGCTGCTTTAGCTTCACTTCAGTTCAATAAACAAATCTCTTAAAGTATCATGATGTTGTCACATATAGTTTCTTTGCCATCATACACATCAAGGAGCATGTTCAAAACAGCATTTCCTGAAGCCAGGGTCTGTCATCGTAAAACACATTTTCTGAATGGAATGTACAGGGTTATGTGATAAATATTAATGTTTCTTGGATTTTTCGGATTAATCATACTGTTCATACACCTAACTATCTTGACTGACATTTACAAACAATTTCCCCCCAAAATATAATAAAAACACCACATGTTTCAACTATCATAGATCTAGCTAGTGACGTCAGTTCTTCCAATCACAATAAAACTTGAGTGATTCAAACTCAAATCACGAGGTTTGATATTCAGATTTGGCTCTAAAGACAAATGTTTATTAAATTCAGATAAGTGCATATGTTGCTGTACATTCCCATTAAATAAACTGTTGGAGAGAAGTCACTTCTCATGACATCACTCAAGAGTTTTCACTTCAACAACTCCAAGAACCTTATTGGTACTAATCGTTTCAAGAGAGGAGAGGACAGGTTAACTCTGACTCCAAGACAGATCCAGGGGAACCTATTGTGGTAATACATTAGCAGAAAGAACTTCATTGTGAAAGGTAACTTTTTACATTTTGGCACTAATTTATGTTAGTGATATTATGCATGTCACCCTCAGCATATTGTGTCTGAATCAGTCAATCATGACCAGAGCAAAGTGGTACATTGAGTTCATCCAAACTGTATTTGTGATATATTCAATGATTGTTCAAATGGAGTCACACACACAGAGCACATCCACATACTAAGTGCTGTGAACATGGTGATCAATAATATAATGGGCCCAAAGGTGGGGCAATAACCAAGTTTCATTTTAAAGGGTGATTTCTTGGTTCCTGGTCTCTGGTGTCTTAACATCACACATTTAAATGGCAGAGTTAAACCACTAGGGGCAAACAAATTGCAAGATTCTACCTACAGACAAACAGAAAACATATTTTGTATCACTTTTGCAACACAGTCAATAATAGATGTTTTTTCAATAACTAAGATCATGCTTGTACTTTGTAATAACGCATATAGTGAATTCACAATGTAAATCCGTTTTGTATTTCCAGGAGGATTAGTTCATGTGCCAGTATTCTGAGCAACCGTCTGTATAATAGCACAGACATTACACTGCTGTGAGAAACCTTTCTTTTTTTTCAATAGCAGTTTAGCGATAAAATTAACACTGATTAATAAAAAAAAATGACATCTTTATATGAGGCAGGATTTGATCTAGACTACACTTCCTCTTCAGACAAATAGTGAAGCCCACCCAAAACCCTAGTCTCCTGTGGGGCATGTACACACACATTAGAACACATTCTGTCTCTCTCACACACTTTGACCCTCATCTCAGTCGTTCTGTTGCACTAGAGAAGACGTAGAAGTATGTTCAGATTGTGTTTAATCCTGGTTCTCCTCGTTAACGCCTGTAAGTTTAATTTCATAATCTGATCAACGCTATGATTGTTTACCTGTTTATGTGTTATGTGTCATTTTTTTAGGCACCTGTAAAAAACGTTATTGTTGGGACCCGAAATACAGTGCAACCAGGATTTATCTGTGATCTTGTTCTTCTCTCTCCATTCCAGTTAAGGTACAGAGCAATGACACTGGTGATTCAACATCTTTTCAGTACGCTCACCTTGGAGACACTGTGACCCTGGAATGCTTTTATCGAGACAGAATTTCTCATGTTACATGGTACAAACAAACTGCAGGACAGACGCCTCAACCTATAGCATATGTTTTACAATTTAATGGTCATGCAATATTTCACGATGATTTCGAGGATCACCGTCGGTTTAAAGTTCCTGGTGTAAAAGGAGTGTTCCACCGAAATATCTCAAACATCCAGCCATCTGATTCAGCCATGTATTACTGTGGGGCAATGAAGGGCATTGTCTTTGAATTTGCAATTGGAACATTTCTCACTCTAAAAGGTAGTAAACCGCCTGCAATTAATATTATAAAATGTGCCTATATGACATATCTTTTTTTTTATATTTAAAAATGTCAGTATTTACTCCTCTTTGTGTCAGGATCCAGCAAAACTGTTTTACAGGAACCTGTTTTGGATTCAGTCCAGTCTGGAGACTCTGTGATTCTGAATTGTACAATAAACACTGAGACCTGTGAAGGTGAACACGGTGTCTATTGGTTCAGACATGACTCAGGAGAATCTCCTCCAGGAATCATTTATATCAATGGAGACAGAAGTGGTCAGTGTATGAAGAGCCCTGAGTCTGGGTCTCCTACACAGAGCTGTGTCTACAACCTCCCCAAGAGGAACCTCAGCCTCTCTGACTACTGTGCTGTGGCCTCATGTGGAGGGATACTGTTTGGGAAAGGAACTAAGATGGACGTTGGAGGTGAGTTAAACTTGAAATATGTTATTATGACTATAATCAGAGTTATTTAGATTGCAAGTGATGTGCTAGTGATGTGCTAGCCATTAGTCTTTGGTTTTTATTAGTGTAACTCAGATGAGGCTAAAAGGTTGTGTATAAATCATAGCGTTGACTTTAAATCTATAATAGACAGTAAATGCCATTAAGGAGATGTTTTTCTCTAAATGTATAATATTTTATTATTATCAAATTGTGTCTCAGTGTCTCAGTGTCTCAGTGCCTTTTTGATCAGCGTTTCTTAGTGTCTCATTATTTGAGTCTTTCATGGTCTCTCTCCCTGTTTGATTCCACACTAAAGGCTGTAAGGGGGGCCATCTTGTGTTGTTGTACTGCCTGGGAACAGCACTGGGTCTGTGTGTCGTCCTCATCATTGTTCTTACTTGTGTTCTGTACAACTTCAGCAGTTCCAATGGTAAGTAGTGTTGTTATGTAGGAAACAGTTAATCAGTTACATTTACTGTATTTGACCTGTTTGGGTCAAAACTGGGCTCATTCCTTTACGTTCATTTCTGTTAGTATTGATTCTTCATGTACTTGTCTAACAGGGAGGCATCCTCAACCAAGTGGTCCAGCAGTCCCCAGTCATAATCAGGTACACAGACAGAACTCCTCTTCACCTTAGTTATTCAGCAGAATTTGGTAAAATTTGTTTCTGCCCAATGACTTACAAATAAGCTACAGGCTGGCAAAGATTACATAGAAATGTTAAAATATGCACTTTATTCTATGTATCGTTCAGTAGTGTTCAGTGTCATTCTTAATACTTGGATATTAATTCATCTTTTCTCCTCAGGATCAAGAGGAAGACACACTCCACTATTCTGCTGTGAATGTTGTCCACGAACAGAAGACTGGTAGACAGAGGAGTGACATGTAGAGAGACACTGTATACTCTGGAGTAATACTCCAAAAGATGAATTGAACATTAAGTTGTGTTTTGATGATTTCCAAAACCTTTAAAATTTGATATGAGATAAATAAAACATTCACAATTTAATTTACATGTACTTTTGGATTCACTAATATTCTTCCATTTTCAGTGATTTTCTTCCATGTTGCATGGATTTGAGCAACATTAATCCTGATAACTTAATGTCTGTTCACGTGGGGTACTTGACTGACTACGTTTCAGTTTCATTAAACTGGGTACCTTTATCTGTTCACTACATATACAGTGATCTACCTCTGTGGGGTTCTGATGGCCCTACATTTTCCAGTAACATGAACTAAACACCAGCAGTGACCGTCAGTCCTCACCACACTCTATAAAAACACCTCAGTGTATCTACACCACCAGACTATGTCTCTAACACTTTTAACACATTGTCGTATCACTAACACTTTCAACACAATGTCGTACCACTACGACTCTCAACACAATGTCGTTTCACTAAGACTCTTAACACAACTGCACAATGCAGAACGGCTAACCCTAACCCGGTCAGTAGGTAGCAGGAGGGTACATTGAATGTACCATAATGGTGATAAGTTTAATGGCCTGAACTGGCTTCTTGGTAGCTTGTTGTAGGTAGTCAATGTGCTCACAGCTCCAACACTCCAGGGTCTGGGCCTTGGAGGGAATATAGCTCCTTATTCAAACTATGAAATAACGGCAGTTCTGAACCTGGTATCCTGTATCTCAGCCCTCACTTTGTCCCCAAGTGAGCTTACCAGCCAGACCATTTCTATTTCCCTTATTTTCGACTGGCATTTTGACTTTAGAAGCTAAACCCCAATGTCGTATATGTTGCAGCAAGTGGGCACGTTTGAAATGTGGAAGAGAAATAACCTTTGAATATGTTAAAAAGTTCCTACAGCATCTAGTATTTATATTTCTATGACATACACTGACATGGGAATCAATCTTCGCAGTGTTTGATCACCTCAGGTCTGCTTTAGGTCTCTTCAACTAACGTAGGCCACAAAGCTCAGTGGTACAGCGTGTGGTTGAACTAGGGGTGTGGCTTTGTTAGCATTTCAGCTTGTATACACCTCTGTGTTTGTTTATATTATAGTCATGTCTAATTTACAGGTCCAAAGCTGGAAAGTACCCATACATGAAACCTCTATTTACCTTGCCCATCACTTATGAAGACATAAAAGAGACTCAAATCAAAATAGACGCTGTCATGATGTTTTCCACCCCTGGTATTTCCTGTTTATTTTCACACTGATCAAGGCCCCCTGTTCTGAGAAGCAGCTAGTCACCTTATATGGTGAATGTGATT
>JACXGK010015342.1:0-10509 GCA_016801125.1 Novumbra hubbsi | reverse complement strand
GCCTAGCAAATTGTATGCATTGACTGTGTGGAAAGGGGGGCTATTTAAAGGGGTCCGATGTGAACGGACTTTAGATCTACATGTCCGGCGAGACAGATCTCCGGGTGCGCATTCGTAATAAAGGTGTATGATTTGGGAAGACTTGAACGGCGTGGACATTCTCTGATTTGCAACCCGGGGGGAAACTTTAGTTCCTACACATGCTCAACCGCTTCGTCGTCGTATATCTGGACGATATCCTGGTGATCTCACGCATGCACACGGAGCATGTGCAACACGTCCGGCAGGTGCTTGAGCGTCTCCTCCGTAACAGACTCTACATGAAGTTGGAGAAGAGTGAATTCCATGTCACCACCGTTCAATTTCTGGGACACATCCTCACTCCAGGACGCGTGGAGATGGACCCCACCAAAGTAAACAGTGTAACTGAGTGGCCTATTCCCACTGATAGGACCCAGCTGCAACGGTTCCTTGGATTCGCTAATTTCTACAGGCGTTTCATACGGAATTACAGCCAACTGGCCGCACCTCTCACCTCCCTTACCTCCATCAATGTACCCTTCCGCTGGTCCAAGGAGGCCGCCACGGCTTTCGAGGACTTGAAACGGCGTTTCTCGTCTTCCCCCGTCCTGATTCAGCCGGACCCGGCGTTGCAGTTCATTGTGGAGGTGGATGCTTCGAACACAGGGGTCGGCGCGGTGTTGTCACAACGCTCCCTCAGTGACCACAAGGTACATCCCTGCGCATTCTTCTCCAGAAAACTGACACCTGCGGAGCGAAATTACGACGTTGGTAATAAGGAGCTGCTCGCCGTAAAACTCGCATTGGAGGAATGGAGACATTGGTTGGAGGGGGCTGAATTGCCGTTTATAGTATGGACGGACCATAAGAACTTAGCCTACCTTCATTCGGCGAAACGCCTGAATTCCAGACAGGCACGCTGGGCGTTGTTTTTTGGCCGTTTCGATTTCCATTTAACGTATCGCCCAGGCTCCAAGAACGTCAAGCCGGACGCGCTCTCCAGACTGTATACGTCCGACGAGACGGAAGATGTTCTGAGCCCCATTCTTCCACCCTCCTGTATCCGGGTTGGTCTCACGTGGGAAATCGAGCGCACCATCCAACGAGCACCACAGCTCCAACCAGACCCTGGCAACGGCCCGCCCAATCGCCTGTTTGTCCCTGATACGGTCCGTTCCGATGTGCTCCAGTGGGCGCATTCCTCTCGACTTACCTGTCACCCTGGAGTGAACCGGACGTTGTCTTTTCTGAGGCAACATTTCTGGTGGCCCACGTTGGCCAAGGATGCCCGGGAGTTCGTCTTGGCTTGTCCTGCGTGCGCACGAAGCAAGACGTCAACTCATTCCCCTGCTGGATTATTGCAGCCATTGTCAATTCCGTGCCGTCCCTGGTCGCACGTGGCTCTGGATTTCGTCACTGGACTTCCTCCCTCCCACGGTATGACCACCATACTCACCGTGGTCAACCTGTTCTCGAAGATGGCGCACTTCGTGGCGTTGCCAGGCCTGCCCACTGCTCGGGAGATGGCAGATCTCATCGTCACCCACGTTATTCGCCCCCACGGGATACCGCGGGACGTGGTTTCGGACCGCGGTCCCCAGTTCATTTCCCAGGTGTGGAAGGCTTTCTGCCGTGAGCTGGGGGCAACCGTCAGTCTCTCCTCCGGCTACCATCCACAGTCCAACGGCCAGTCCGAACGTACGAACCAGGAGTTGGAAGCTGCTTTACGCACCGTCACCTCCGCCGACCAGTCCACTTGGAGTGCCTCCCTGCCTTGGGTGGAATATGCCCACAACACCCTGGTCAATTCCTCCTCTGGCATGTCCCCCTTCCACGTCTGCCTGGGATACCCTCCGCCTCTCTTCCCTGCCCAGGAGGCTGATGTCGCGGTTCCGTCCATCCAAGCCCATCTCCGCCGTTGTCGAGGTGTTTGGAGACGTGCCCGGGTGGCACTGCTGCGCGCCACCGCTGCGTCTAAGCGTTCCGCCGACCGGCACCGCTCCCCTGCTCCGTCATACGCCCCTGGACAGCGTGTGTGGCTGCTGGCTCGGGACCTGCCCCTTCGAGTGGAGTCGCGGAAACTGGCTCCCCGTTACGTGGGCCCGTTCACGGTGGCCTCCCTGGTTGGTCCGTGCGCCGTTCGTTTGACCCTGCCTTCATTGATGAGGGTTCACCCGGTGTTTCATGTGTCTCAGTTAAAACCCCTCTCCTCCAGTCCTCTCTGCCCCGCAGCTCCTGCGCTGCCGCCGCCGCGGATGATCGACAACCACCCGGCGTACACCGTTCGCCGTCTGCTGGATGTTCGTCGACGTGGCCGGGGCATGCAGTATCTGGTCGACTGGGATGGTTATGGGCCGGAGGAGCGCAGTTGGCAACCCAGTTCGCGCATCCTTGATCGCACCCTTATCAGCGATTTCCACCGTGCCCATCCTGGCCGGGTCGGGCGGCCGCCAGGTGTCGCCCGTTGAGGGGGGGGTACTGTCAGGGTTCCACCCTAGCCTGACGGTTTTCGCCTCGTTTCCACCCCCTGGTGGCCGTTGGGCGCAAGTACGGATCAATGTCACAATCACACCCAGTCACCAATCACTCACTCAACGGCCCGCACCTGTCCCTCATCAGTCAATCACGGTTCCTACATAGGTTCCCTGTTTCCATTCCCCAGTGTCAGTACAAACTCAGTACTACGTTAGTTTACAGACGACGTATTGTTGTTCATTGACTCCCTGCGTTACATCGCAGCCTGTAGCCTTCTCGCTATATCTTCCTAGTCACACCGTTAGGAAGGAATATCGTTCCTGCCTCTAAACCCTGGACATTACTGCACTGTTAGGTGCTGGAAGCACACACCTTCACCACTCGTCTCCCACAACGGACATACATTGCATCGCCTGTGAGAGTTGTGGCCTCGAGTAGCGCAATTGGATCCACTGTTTACGCTCTGTGCACACACATCCTTACACAGAGCATTTGACCAAACTGGCCACACCCCCAGCAAGATAAGTGGTTAGAACTCTGATGGCTGGGCTCACTGGGCTCTGGTGTGTGAAGAGATGGCATGATGGCAGAGCCGTGCATTTTCCAAAATCCACACACAAGCACATTTTATGAACTGGAGAAACATTTGACAAGCTCTCAGCGATCAGTTTAGTCAGTATAAAGGATTACGTGTTTTATGTACCTCAGTCCAGGCTGTAGATCTGCCCCTATAAACATGATCTATAATTTAGCCCAGGGCAACAACTGAAAATGTTATCCAATCTCTCCATTGAAACTGCCTCTCAAAATGAATGAATGCATCAACCAATACATCTGGGCAATAGTGTACAAGCTAGCTTCCAAAAGTGGTGTTCTCTTTATATTTCGCCCAATATCACATGAATTAAATAATATCTCTACCAATCTCTCTTACTAAGTCATTCAATCAAATGTTTTCTAGGTTACACATGCAAGGCACCCACAATCAATAGTTGTGTGCCCAATAGTTGTGTGCCCAAAACTATTGATCTCAAATCTGGTTGTATCTTATTGGTTATCTATATGGTAATACATCTTACTGCATGTCTCAGTTTCTTATTTAATCTTCCTTTTTCTTCTCATTACTAACAATGCAGACCTGTGAACATTTACATTTACTCTGTCCGTAGCTAGATAAGGCATTTAAATGGATTATGCATTACACCCAGCCTACTGGGTTATCAGGGACAAACAACCACATCTGTTCTAACAGAAGCATAAATCAATGTAGCACTTCATTTCTTTGTCTTTGTTAGATAATTTAACCCACGAAACAGATAAAACACATTGTTGGGGAAGTTATTCTGAAAATATAGTTTCAAATTTGATTTAATTGAATAGTTTAGTATACTACCAATTATTTAAAATTGGAATGAGATAAGCTTTTTAAACATAATTATAAAAAAAAAAAGAATTTCACAACATCCAAACCATTATATCTGGAATTGCAAAAATGTATTACTCTGGAAAGGTTACTGATTTGGGTGAATATTCTTCCCCAAAGGCTAGTACATTTTTCAATATTATTGCTAATTGCAATTGCAATTGCTTATTGCTTGACCTCTCCTGTAATGCGTTATGAGGTTGGAGAACAAATTGCAAGAGATCTGAGATCATTCCTCTGTACAGAATCTCTCCAGATCCTTTAGATTGCAAGGTACATGCTTGTGGACTCTCCTCTTCAGCTTATATCATAGGTTATCTATGGGGTTTAGGTCAGGTGGCTGGGATGGCCATGGCAAGACCTTCATTCTGTGGTCAGTGAACCATTACATTTTTTTTCATGGTCATGCTGGAATATCTAGTCTAGGCAGTCAGTAATTGAATTAATATCAGCTGGTACTTCTGTGGGCAGAACCTGAGACACCCAGCTCTGAGAGTGTGGAGAGGAGGTTCTGGTTGTTTACAGTGTACAAAGCAGCGGAATGAGTAAGGAGGCTAAGAGCAGAGGACAGTTTGATTTGGCAGTGCAGAGATCCTCTGTGACACAGAGTGATTGGTAATTGAGGGTCCAGAAGATTGGTCTGTGACAGAGAAGATGAGTTGGTTAGAAACAGCAAGCTCGAGTGTTTTATAAAGAAAAGGAATGAGGGAAACCAGTCGGTCATTTTGAATATCAGAGGGATTGAGAGTTGGTTTCTTGAGGAGGGGGCGACACAAGCTGTCTCAGTCAGAGAAAACACAGCTAGTGGATTGGGAGGAGTTGATGAGGAAAGTAAGGTAAGGAAAAAGGTATAAAGAAATGGTCTAAAAAAGGGAGGAAGGGATAGGGTCAAGAGTACAGGTTGTCCGACACCCAGACATTACTAGATGTAGAACTTTGTCTGAAGAGAAGGGAGAAAAATGTTCTAGGAATATCATATTTCACTAACAGTGGAGCCAGAAGTCTGAACAGGTTGTGTGAAAGAGGAGTGAATCTTGTCAACCTTCTTTTTTAAATGGTTTGCAAAGTCATTTGGCGGAAAGTGAGAGATAGATGAAATTTTGAGTGATAGAAATTGGCTTTAGCAGCAGAAAACAAGAAAGAGAAGATAAAGAGAAGGATGACTGGTCCCCTGGAAGTTTTTTTCCACTTTTGCTCGGCAGCTCGCAGCCCTGTTCTGTTATCTCTCAGTGAGTCATGCAGACATGGAGTGGGAAGGAAAAGCCGGGCTGGCTGTGAGGAGAAGGGTCATAGGTAGGTGGGAAGAGAGGAGTAGGGTTGAGGAGCCAGACTCAGGAGACAGCAGGAAAAAGGAGTTGTAAAAGAGAGAGATGATAGGGGAGAGTAGAAGGAAAGATGGAATACAACACATTACAATCTTGGAAGGAGTTGAGTAAGCAGGGTTAGACGACAAAGGGAGAGAGAATGAAACAAATTGATCAGAGACCTGGAGTGGAGTAGCAGTAAGATCAACTGGGTTTAAGCATGTCGTAGGGCATTATCGATATCATTGCCTGCCTTGTGAATGTGAGTACTCAGGGAGAGGGTTAGGTCAAATTGAAAGGGATGTTGACAGAAATTAATGAATGACTACTTATATTGGAACTATCCTAATGTCCTAGGTGGACGATAAATGAAATAAAATAATGTTAAACTCTAGTGGGTCAGTGATAGTGACAGCATGGAATTAAAATGAGAATATGGAAAAGGGTAAGTGGAATGAGAGAATCTCCACTTTGGAGTAAAAGAATACCTGTGCCACCGCCCCATCAACCAGATGTTCTTGGGAATTGACAGAACAGAACTGATCCATATCTCCGTCAGGGCCAAAACGTAAAGTGTTTGAAGGGCAGCATAGGCTGAGATGAAGTCTGCTTTGTGGACAGCAGATTGGTAATTCCAGAGGCTGCCAGAAACTAGGGATTCCACATGGATTATACGTGTAGGATACAGTAGGTTAAACTGGTTTTCATGACAGGGAGGGGAGTGTCTAAGATGCCGACAAGGGGAGGAAAAAACGGGAATAGAGAACAAACACATACAGGCATCAGTCAACAGTACTGAGCAATCACCTAGTACAAGAACAAGGATTACATAGACTGTGTTAAACAGATTGGTCATGCAAAACAATACCAGTAACAACTTAGGATAAAGCAAAATACGCTTACATTCTTGTGATGCTATGGTACCATAACACAGATAGAGCACTGAGTGTGGAGATGCTTTGAGGTATCTAGTAGAGCCATGGAGGCAGTTAGGAACAATAATAAAAAACTGACTAAAACTAAAAGTCCATTCACAATTACTAAGCAATCAGCTAGTATAACAACAAGGATGAGATAGGCTATGTGAAAAACACTGTACTACATTTCTAAAGGTCAAGAAAACAAAACCAGCAACAACTTCAGATGAAGCAAAATGTAATTAAATTCTTGAGAAGCTGTAGTCCCGGAACACAGTTGAAGTACTGTACATGGGGAAAGAATGAATCTCTTAAGTCAATATTCATATTAGAATGAATGACCTCCAAGCTAATTTGCTATATTACTACTACGTATAATGGAATTAATTAACTAAGGCCTAACACTGATAGAATTTTTTTCAAAATGTTTTCACATGCCTTCAACAGGGATTACCACATCCACTGCATCTCAATTCCAGCCACGTATGAAGCAGATGAACAGGAGCATTGAGGTGATATGCACAAGAATGCCGTTGCATTGATAAAAAATGTTTATTTAAATGAAGGCCATCGATGTACTTTTCTGAGTCAATGAGCTCTTAACCAATTCCCAAATTGGATTTAGCTTATAGCTTTTCTATGTATCAGTTACCAAAACAATACAATACAATACTACAATGAATGCATACCGGGACTGATTTATTAAAATGGCCACAAACGGAGCCACGGCTCTGGAGGGAATTATGGGTTGCTTTCTTTCTCCCTCTACAGTGGGGCAAAAAAGTATTTAGTCAGCCACCAATTGTGCAAGTTCTCCCACTGAAAAATATGAGAGAGGCCTGTAATTCTCATCACAGGTACACTTCAACTATGACAGACAAAATGAGAAAAAAAATCCAGAAAATCACATTGTAGTATTTTTTATGAATTTATTTGCAAATTATGGTGGAAAATAAGTATGTGTACTGTATTGAACATCTGCACAATACTTACTTTAAGGGCCACGTTACAAAATACACTACAGATTCAACTGAGAGCAATGAACAGGCTTCAGTGAAAATGATGAGAATGAACCCTGCTAGACATGACAAATACCTCAAAGACGTGGGCAACTATGACTGGCTCTCGCTGATGAAATTCCATTAAGATTGCATGTCAAAAATCCTCTTATTCTAACAGCCCACACATTTATGTCTGAGTTAATATAATATTTGATTCTCTGAAGTGCCTTACAATGAATTCCTGTACAGACATAAGAGAGGATAGAGAGGTAGGCGCACTGAGGTAAATGGTGAGAATGTCAGTTGGAGAACACAGGACAGAAATGAAAAGGAAAAAGTCACGTCTGCTGTCAGTAGGATTTAGCCATGCAGGTCAATTCTGTGCCGGAGTGTAACAATGTTAGCGAGAAACCAAAGAGTGAGAGGTTCAATTTAACACCAACAGACCTCCACACATTCATTTCAGACCTCACAGCTTTTTCGAGGAGAGGTTTTGTAATCAGAAAATAATCAAAGTCCTTATTTCAAGGTAACTACCATATGTGATTGGCTCTGACAAACAAAGACAAAAAAATAAGCACTATCTCTACATTTTCTGAAACCACGAGGCACATAAAAGGAAATCTAAAACCTTTCAGTTGTACAGATCGATGAGTTTCTGTTTCACTACAAAGTCTGAATCCATACAGTCAACTCAATCCAGTCTGGCGTGTAGCGAAATGGCTGTACGTTCGTGCTTATACATGCATCTGAGATGCCGGCTACACGCGCAAATTAATCGTATACATACAAAACATCATTTTGTGTCATTCCATAGGTCAGCGATAAACTATTAATCACATCATGAGAGTAATTTAATTATATCTAGCAGAGAGACAGGCAATCTATAATTCCTGTTGCCGGGAGCTGTGTTGAAGTAAAGGTCAGGTGTGAGCCCAGTGCTTGCAGGCTTATGGTGCTGCTGTAGCCTGCCATCGAAGCCTATTAGAGCCTCTACTCCATTCAGCTGTCTGCACACTCATATTTCCATGTCAACACACATCCCTATTAAAATCAACACAACGGACAGGACTGAATGTGTGTGTGAGATGACAGGCAGTCCGTGATTGGTATAAGGCCACAAATCCCTGTGTTGAAATAGAGATACATTGACAGGCACTGTCAGGGAAAGCTCCAAGTAAAGGCGGAAAGCCTACCGCAGGAGCTACTGAAACATTTCCACATTGGAATAATGTACAGCAAATTAAATACAGCAAATTAAATAGTCATGAAGGAACACATTGGCACTCATTCTATTATCCCCACACCCATTTCCTCCTCATTGACAATCCAACAACAAACCTCACACACCTCTATATAGCTCTATTATCATTCCCAAACCAACCACAAACCACACACCTCTAAATAGCGCTATTCTCATTCACATTCCTACCACAAACCTCACACCTTTATATAGCTCTATTCTCATTAACATTTCTACCACAAACCTTACAACTCCATATAGCTCTATTCTCATTCACATTCCTACCACAAACCTCACACCTTTATAAGGTTCTATTCTCATTCACATTCCAACAACAAACCTCACACCTCTATATAGCTCTCTTCTAATTCACATTCCAACAACAAACCTCACACCTCTATATAGCGCTTTTCTCATTCACATTCCAACAACAAACCTCACTCCTCTATATAGCTCTTTTCTCATTCACATTCCAACAACAATCCTCACACCTGGATATAGCTCTCTTTTCATTCCCTTTCATTTCCTCCCTCAGCTGGGCTCCCTATAGAAAGTGAAGGTCAGTGAAGGAAGTATGTGAGGTGGATGGGTCTGGAAAGAGAGGGTGGGACCCTGAACTTTGGGAATCTCAATTTACATTGATCCTATTCTACTCACGAGTTTCACCAGTTTTATCACATCACAATCCAAAGCGGGCCATAATCCACACACCAACCCTAACACTCTTTGTTTCTAATCCCATTCTCAGCCATTTATTCATACTTTCTTAGATCAACTAATATGATGGCAATGTCATTGTTTTCCAATAAGGGGACAACATGTTTAGAAGTCTGCCTAGACCCACAACCGCTAGCGTCTCATTACTAAAATATATGCTAGAACTAATGAGTTTTGCTCAGAATGTGTTTCCGTTAATTTACGTCCATTCAATCTGATTACCAAAATCTAATTTGTGAATGTTTTACAAATGTGTAGTAATCGTTTTTGTGTATCCTGGGATTACATCTAAAAGTCTACTCCTAGGGCCATTGCCTGAACTTGTCACATTCTGACAGGCTACATAATGAAAGTAAATACATCTACAAGATGCGTTGCTAAGATGGACGCAATGTTCTAACTGTATTGTTGTGCACAGAGAGTGAGCTCAAAAGACAGGGGAGTTGTGATCTGTTTGCACTTTGTATGTGCGCACTTTACATTACACCAACAGTGGTGGATACAGAACAAAACATGGTCAATTCACATTCATTTAGCCATTATTATTATTATTATATTACTTTGCCTACCTTCCAGACCAAGATGTTGCAACTTCTCTGACATTTAAAAACATTGTTTTTTGGGGATTTATACAGCAATTACTATCAAGGTTGTCAGTTAGTTAATTAAAGATTTATTGTCATGCCAATCCTTGGAAAACATACATTTAGCTACAGAGACTGAAAATTAGCATGCCACTAGAGAGTTAGTGACTTTAGTGTTCATTTTGGTGAAACAAATCTAGATGCTGGGCTACAATTGGAATACGATTATTCCTTCAGATTAAACAATCAAGATGAAATGTCAAGTACAAAGGTCAGCGAGGAAACCGTGACATCTTTACCAGTCATAAGCATTAACATGCAAACGCTTGTGAGCATATCTACATTTATTACCAGAAAGCATTGTATCAGATATGCACCACCTCCCCAATTTCATAAAATTGTTGGAAAAGGTGTTTTCGTGTACTTTCTCCACCAATTTCACGAAAAACAGCGTAGAGTGTTTACATGAAATATAATGTACTGTCATCTGGTGCATCAGTGTGTTCACTATGAATGGTTCAATTTCTGTAGAATTAAAACTCTAATGGCAATCAGGTGCAGCCACAATTTTGGCTTGACGGATGGTACAGTCGTAATTTTATTGTAATTTATTTACATAGGTGTAATGCCCTGGCTGCGAGCCCCTGGCCATTTCAGGGCAAGACTATTTTTGAGGCCTCTAGCCCTCTTCATGTCATTGTGGGCTCCCCAGTCAGAGCAGCTGCATTCAGTTGACTCTGATTGGGGAGCCTACTTAGGTTCATTTTCTAGCCACACCCGGTGTGGTTTATTGTTTGTGTTTGAAACTCAACAGCTCACGGTTT
>JACXGK010015341.1:0-10510 GCA_016801125.1 Novumbra hubbsi | reverse complement strand
CCCCCCCCCACCCCTTCCTCTAGCTGTCTTGCTGATGTGAGTTATAGACCAGACCCAACGCACTTATATCCACGACAAGTATCACAACTGGGTCGATCTGAACCTGGGTCTTAAGTTTCTTTTTTCCAGAGCAACCGTGGCTGTGCCCAAAACGAACTGGGCCCGTCTTTTTTGTAAGTGTCGAACCTATCGCCGAGGTTCTGCACTCCTTCGATGGCCCGTCCGGTTTCCTCAGCATGCCATCTGCCGAGACACCCACAACTCTCTGCCTGTGTGTGTGTCGTGTGGACCCAGGGTTGGATGGGGAGTGGTCGTCGGTTGGATGTCAGCGGGAACGGTAGTAATAAGCGGTGGACTCCTCGCCACGGTCATCCTGCTCTGTATCGTAGCAGTGCTGTGCTACTGCCGGCTTCAGGTAACCACGCGCGTGTGTGTGTGCGTGTGTGTGTTTTAATCTGCCATTACTTTAATGAACAATAACTGATTGGAAAAACCCCTCCCTTCCCTAACTCCAGTACTACTGCTGTAGGAAAAATGAGTCGGAGGTGGACTTGGCCTCCGTGGCTGGAGGAGGTGGCAAAAGAGGAGCAGGAGAAGGACGGGGAAAGGAGGCACAGACTCAGGCTAACTTTGCCTGCAATGTTTGCAGGACTTCTGGGATCGATGGTGCAGCTGTCACCCCTCTCTGCCTGGAGGCCCTGGACGTTAGGGTACAATACATCACCCCAAATCTGCCCCAATATAAAACATAGGCCTAGCAACGCACACGGGATTTCAGCGAATCATAACATTTTAATAATTGTAAACCGGTTGGTTTGAGTCCTCAATGCTGATTGGCTGTTAGCCATGGTACGTGAGACCGTATACCACCACGTCACTCCTTACTGATTTACTTGCGTTTCGCGGCTGGTTTGTAAGAGCACTCTCTGGGTTTGTGGTACACTGCCAGACTAACAGGGCCAAGCACTGTGTCCCGCCCCCTCCGCCATGCGCTGCGCTAATCTCTGTTCTCATTGTCCTTTCCAGGACAGCCCTCCTCCACCCAACTACTGCCCCACCTGCTCCCCCTTTTGGCTCCGACCGGAGATGAGTGACGAGCTGCACAACGGCATCGATCGCCTGGGCTTCCACACGTATCACTATGACAACCCCGGCGTTTGCCAATCTCTGCCCCTGTCGGTCTCGCCGCAGGCCCCCTTCTTTATGACCCAGCCCGGCCAATCCCCTTTGAGCTACTACAGCCCTGTGGACACCTACGTTAACACGCCCGGCGCTAACGCACGCCCCTACAGTACACCGGTCTGACGCACGCGCACAGTCCTCCTTGGGGGAGGAGGAGGGCGGGCCACACGTTAAGCCCACGGATGGGGCCTCCTGAGCGGGGTCAGAGGGGGTCCTTGGACCTGTGGCAATGGAAGGGGTCTGCAAGCCATCTTGTTCACCATACAGTGAAGGAGTTGAACTGCTGGGTAAATAAGATCCTCTCAAACAGCAGCACACTGTTCTGTTTCTCTCTCTCTCTGTGTCTCTCTGTTCCATCATTTTAGCGTTTTTCTCCAACCTGACATCTTATATTGTAAAAGTGGCGACGGACATGAAAGCTGATTTGAGGTTTGCTTTACTTCTGTGATGTCTAGTTACGTTACATTCAACGACAGAAGCTCGAGGACGTATTTTTGTCTTCCGCAGTTTAAAGGGCCGTCTTTCCTCGTTTTGTTTCTCTGACAGCTCGATGCTGAGAGAACACACGCGCAAATAGTTTTGCAAACGAGGGCATGTTTCTCGGTTGCTATGATGTTGCACTTAACCCCTCACCCTTCAAGCCTTCAAAACAACACCGGTGTTGCTGAGCACTTCCTGTAAACTGTTTATTAAGACTCTTGATACTGTTGATTAAAGAGATGTTTTACTTGTCTTTTCACCGAATTTCACACAATGCACTTTCTACTTTTAGTCTTCACATCACTGTCTCCTCATCCCTCTGGGAATTTTAAGAAGATGTACGTTTACCAGGTCGTGTGTTGATTTACCGTGAAAGGCCACTACAAATGTGTGTTCACTGCTATGTAGTCAGACACTCACACAAAGACAATGCTGCCTGTCGAATGGCAAGGAAGATGACTTTGATATCAGATTCACCAAAAACCAGTTCGTATTAATAGTAGAGTGAAAGGGCATCATCCTACACAGGTGGGCGGCTTCCCGCTAAAAGGGTGTCACTATTGTTCCTTCCCAACTTGAGGTCTTCGTTGGGATATTGCCACATCCGGAAGAAGCCAAGGGGCAAGATTTTATTGCTATTGAGTAGGATGCGAGGAAGTACCTCTGCACTGGATGACAACGATGAGCCTCACCCACACACAATGTTCCTTTTTGAAGATGAATAAAGATGTCTATCCACCCACACGTGTATGATTCCTCACTGATATTTAAAGGCAGACTCAGCATTAAAGGTAAAAGGGTGTCTTCCTCCTATAAAACCAGCAGAGCAGAAGTGCTGAGTGGTTGGTTTAGGGCTCTATTCATTCCATATTGCTGAGGGTTTGTGTGGAGTGGTTGAAATGTAAAGACAGTATTACTGCATTAGCTGAGACTACATTTCACAATAAATTCTGCATACGTGGCTGAATCCGAAATTACCTATATCAAAGTACTGCCCTTGTTAAAACTTGCACCTAAACTATGTAATTGAATCATTTAACACAACCTAAAAAAGTTATTGAAAGCTACATACCGTAGTTAAGTATTCATAGGAATTTAATTTTTAGGTCATATTTCACAGGAATTTGGAAAGGGTGTCAACGTTTATTTAAATGTAATCCTCGAGAGATGCCGGTGTTATGTCATGAGTTCTACAAATTAGTTTATCACCTCTCTCCCTCTGTTGAAACAGATGAAATAACATGGACACTGTAACACAACTGATAGTCAAACTAAGCAGTAATGGAAAATAATTACTAAAACAAATAGTCCGAATAACGCTACATTTATCTGACCATGCTGTAAATGGTCAAATAGCAGTGGTCAAATGTCAGGTAACACAAGTTTTTCTTCTTGGTTTCCATTCTGTTTAGTTAAAGGTCCCTGATTCTTCTGTATATTTGGTGTAGTTCAATGATCCCTCTGTTCCACAGGAGACAGGAAGTGTAGAGCCGTAAACGACAGACTGAGACAAAGAGAAGGGATTATCTGAAGGGAGATATAAATGGTTGCCAAATCCTACATTTTGGTGTTCGACCTCTAGGTTACCTGTCTGACACGTTCAGAAAACCTGCGTACTGACAAAACACGTTGGTTTAGTTCATGACACCTGCAGGCAGATTAAACAAGTTGGACTAAATAAGTACACCTGCTCACCGCTAAAGCACATTAATTTACCAAACCTGGATTCGTTTACAACACCTGGATCGTTTACAACACCTAGGTTCGTTTACAACACCTGGATTTGTTTACAACATCTGCACGCTGACAGAAAGGGAGAAACAGATGGGTTGCATCCTGTGTTGTGTCTAAAGACCGGAACTGTGTTACTGTACTTGCAGGAGTGGTGTAGACTCTTGCCAAACTCCTTTCAGCTTGGCCTCCTGGAGACAATAGAACTGGATAACTCAAGGGATAGTATTCTACACATACCTTACGTTGCCCAAACAGAACGCCATGAACCCGCTCTCCTCTGTGTTTAAAAATCTTTCATCGGTATTTGTGTGTGCTATTAGGTTAAGATTAGGGTCACGGTCATGGAACACGGATTGGTTTGGTGGTCCCGACAAGGCTGGAAACACAAGCCTGTGGGCGTTGACGGGCAGGGCTGGGTTGTGGGGTTTCGGGAGGAAGAGGTGTGAATCTCTTCACAGGCGAGACAATGAGAAGGACTGAGAGTTGAGGGGACAGCAGTAGGTGTTTCTCACTGTCACGTGCCTCATATAAGAACCCTGTCGAACCTGTTCATCTACATATCCACAGGCTTGTGTGTGTGTGTGTGAAGTCCACTGTCATACCTGCCTGCATGCTGGAGTGTCTGTGTTACCTGTGTTGGACTTTGCCCTCTCACTTTACCTTTGGACTACCTGGGATTAGGCTATAGTGTACTTGAACATTTTCTAACCGTAAGTTTGTTGAGATTCTCCTCACAGAACCACGTCTTACAGGTACCATCGCTGCAGGAGTTGACCTGTCTCGGGGAGTCTCAGGAGGACCTGTATATATCTGTCTGACTGGGAGTTAATACCTTCTCTTACCTGTTGGAAGTCACCTGTCAGAAGAAGCTCTACCGTGTATCTCTGACTGGCTGCAATAAACCAGTGTTTTGCCTTTCTTTTTCCGCTAACCTGTAAAGGAGTTATCTTGTGTAAAGAGGTTTACCAGTGTAATGGACCCGTGTGACTGGAATACCATCTGACCGACTGACCGACTGGATTAACGAAATACTTTTGTCTCCTACTGGGGCTCACCAAGCTCAGAGTTGAGCTCTGATTCCTTCAGCTGTGTGTGTACGTGGGATTGTGGGATTGTGCGTGAGGCAAGATGATGGAGGAAGTGTCCATGGTGGTGGCATTTGATGCCTACGTCATGGACCAGATGACAGAGGAGGAGATCCTGGCCTGCCTGGTGAACGAGTCCCCATCTAAACATACAGTAAGACTACAACCATTGTACAACCTCAACAGAACTACAACCGAAACACACAGTGCTACCACAACCATTATACAACCATAATAGAAATACACCATTATACGACCATACAAAACTAGAGCACACTATACATCACAGAGCTCTCTACACACCAGTAAGCATTTGCACCTGAAACATGTTATTTTGTGTGCATGTTTCAAGAATATATTCTCTCTGAAACAAAATTTTAGTTTTTCAAATTCCTGTAACTCAGACTTTGGGTTCTATACCGTCTGTAGACCTGAACCGTTATAGACTGCGTGATCGAAAAACCTCTTTCTCATTTAGTCTTTGTCATGTCCAACTACTTACAGTGAAAACTGTTTCCTGCTAATGCAGCAACATTAAAAACATACATAGCCATTTATTTAATATTGCTATAATGCTGAACTTTAGTGCTCCTCATTGAATCAGCTTGTGTCTTTGTTTGTGTGACCTGGATTTGGCTTTTGTTATCCGACAGGCTTCCAGTGAGAAACAGCCACAGCAGCAGTGGGACCCAATAGACAGATACCAGGTAGGACCCACCCAGTATGACCCCCGCCCCCCCAACACACACACCACTAGCAACCAACCTAATCCGGACTGGTTTTCCAGGATCCTCATTATCTCCCCTCAGATACTCTTCATGGGGTCTACTGGAAACATGACAAATAACCCAACACCGATTGGGTGCAGAGACCCAACCAGCCACCCAAAACAAAAAAATCCAACTAAAACACTTTGTGTAGATTATCTCTGTGTATTCGCGTATATTTATCTGCGCACAGACCTCGTTGTTGATTTAGTTTCATTCCTCGGTTAAATGCGCTGTTGTCTTTTAGAATTAATCTGGTTGTTTGCTTCAGTAATGGGGGATGAAAGGGAGTTGTATGTGACCGTGGCTCAGAACAACTCCAGGCGCTGCAGGAAGTTGCTATTAGACTTGGAGATCGTGTAGCGACCCCGTGGTGACCTGCCTTGTGGGGGTTTAGGGGTATCCGAGCTCTAGTTTTACTATTGAACAACTTAAACTCTTCATTGCAGTGTGCAGCAAAGGGTGATGCGTGGGGCTTTGTTTGGAGCCTGTAGCTTTGTTGTTTCATAGTTACCAAACCAGACAAATAAGGAGCCTAGACGGATACACCCCCCCCCCACTGATTCTTCCTCAGTCAAGCGTTGCCGTACACTCCCCTACACCCAACCCCAACCCACGCTATGTGTTCTGTAGGTTCTGCAGGGGTCTATACAACGAAGTGTGCTTTCCATGAGGTACGTGTTGACTGTGCCTTCTGTTCTGTGTTCCTCCAGAGGGAGAATCTTCAGCTGCAGCGGGCCAGTCTGCGTTTAGAGCAGGAGAATGATGTTCTGGCTCACAGACTGGTCACCAGCAAGATCTCCCTGAGGACTGCCCTTGACCAGGTACACACTACTCAGTACCCTCATCCCTTCCCTAACCCAAGGACCATTCCCCCATCTTCCTTCTCCCCAAACACTTCCTCGAACCGCTGACCTGATGCCCAGGTTTCTATACATCCACAGGCCGAAGACAAAGTTGATGAGCTGACAAAAGAGCTGCTGATTACCAGGAAGAACTTGGAGGATACAGCGGAGGAGAAGAGGAGGAAGGAGGAGGAGGCTGTTCAGGTAATTTGCCTTTGATGTTTCCTCCTAATTATAGAATGGAATATCATTCCCAGGTAATAACTAGGATTTATTTACACACCGTTGGCCAGTTGAAGGACATGTTCGGGAGAGAGCTAGTCAGGACAGAATCAGAGGTGAGGAGGACCTCAGGTATCATCTCAGACTACAAACAGGTACGAGACACACACACACACACACACACACATATACCCACACACTATTACATGCTGTTTCTCTGTCTGCCAGATCTGTTCCCAGCTGACCGGTCGGGTGGAGACACAGCAGGCAGCACACAGAGCGGAGCTGCAACACCTCAGAGTGAGACTGACGACCGACCGCCTGGCGCAATAGTCTGTCCGGCCTGGAGATCACCACTGACTCTACCTGTGTCTGTCATCACCTCTCTGTCAGAATGCTGTGTTGGGGTGTACACGCTGTCAGCGGGCCCTGGGTTCTGGGATCCTGGAGGGCACCGGTTCCCCAGCCCTGAACCGCGGAAGGCCCAGCACCAGTGAACTGGACCAGCGAGAAGACCAGGGGACAGATCCGGACCTGCAGACAGCTGGTACCAGGCAGCCATACCCGGGGAAGCTGTGTCGGAGCCCCCAGGTCACAGAGCTGGAGAGGGAGCTGGCCCACACTAAACTACTGGTGGTGGAGGCAATGTGCAAGATTCAGGTCAGTTCACAGTGCACACTACTCAGTACGAAGACCAAACTTATCTCTTATCTGCTTCACAGGTTTACAGTACTCCTTCAAGGGCATTACAACGCTTTGCTGTTTTCTGTGTCCACCCCCCCCGTGTAGGAGCTGGAACACCAACAGAGTGTGCTACAGAGTGACCTCCACACGCCTCAGAACAGCTGGCTCAATAAGACCCTCAGCTCCATACGGTCGGCCAGAGGGGGCCTGCCCATCGGCACCCGCCCCAGGGACAGAGCCTCAACGCTGGGCCGTTCTCTTCATGGCCACCCCCTTTCAGCCTGGAGCTCCAGGAGACTTTCATGGGGCCCAAGAGGGGCCCGGGGGGAGTCACCTGACAGAGAGGCGGGGGGGTGCAGTGCGCCCAAGGAGATGGACTGAGAATATTGAGGCGTTGGGGTTATCTGAAATTGTTGACCGTTTATTTCCTGACTTTACTTGGTATTTTTGTTGTAACTTTTCATGTGTGTGTAAAGATATTGCTGGCTGCACTGGGTTGGTTGTATCTTTCATTAAGCATGTAAAAGTCGATCCTTATGTCCAGGGCTAACGGTCCTTCCTGCATGAACAGACACGCACTCACCCTTCTCACAGTAAATACACAGTTAAAATTCAATGATGCCAATGTCTTAAAAACAAGGACTTTATTAATCACACAGAATGTCATACTATATATACGATAGCACAGACAGAGAGAAACGGGCAAACAGAGGATTTCCATCATCCTAATCTCTATTCATTATAGCACTTTTGACCAAAGCAACAAAGGACTTGCCTGACAACTAAAATGGGAATATTCTGATACACTATTGTACACTACCTGTCAGTCTGAGAATGTTATCCAAACAGTTGTTTTGTAAACCAAAACCAAAAATCTAATTGACCAAAGCCAATTATGAATTCTGTGTATCGTCTGGCTCTGCCCCAAACCATTGGTTTCTAGGAACTGGACAGAAACCTTCAGTTTCGGGGGATCAATAAGTTGTTTGGGTTGTTTTGCAACCTGAACATCTGTTTAGATCCAGACTCCATACAGAGAACAAACTAACTTGCTTGGTTGTGGTATATCATTCAGCTATGCCACACAAGGAAGGGGCTTGGGTTAGCCAGGCAAGAATAGGACCCTGGCCAAATGTAGTTTCCTTTAAAGGAATCAAATTGTTGTATTGGAAACTAATTTATTGTTAGTTTACACAGAGGACAGAGGAGGCACAACTTACATTTACAAAGGCTTCCAACATGCTTCCTCCTGATATTGTTTGTTTACACTAATGAGATATGTCTCTAATCCGATAATACCAAGTATTTTAATGATCTACAGCTTTCCTTAATATGAGGCTACAATCCGAATGTGGACAAGATCGGGACACATTAGAGCACTATGTATTAACAGGGCCAGAGAGAGGCATGTCGGTTCTAAGCAGCATTGACATATAATACCTCTGTTTGAAGATTTCACAAAAGTTTCCACCGAAGGAAACAAAAGATTCCACTGAAGGAGGACCAAGCATCTGTACTCTCGTGTGCCTTTCCCTCATTCATTACGGTTTTCTCCATTTCTCTCTTCTTACAAACATTTGAGGACGTAGAAGTTACAGGTCGTCCCACGCGGGCACCCACAAAGAGTTCCAACGCGCGCTCCTTTGCGCACCGCGCACTGTTCCCCGGCGTCACACTGAAAATAAATACACAATCAATAATTCGTTTTTACATATTATGATCATAAAAATCATTTTGAAGATGGTAATTATTATGTGAATTGTATCTCTACATGATTCTGAACATGTTATTACACCAGGATAGGATTTAAAGCAAATCCTGCACAAACACAGCATAAATACCGAATAGTTTCTTAGCAAATAGTGATTTCTCAAGCAAGAGTAATATGCATTCAACATCAAGGTTGAAATTAGTGTTTACTTTTCCCCCAAACAGCTGAACTGCCTTATGCAGAATTCGGAGTTTAATTTCGATATGGTGCATATATAAAAGAAACAGCGTATATAACTTTATGAATGCAACTGCAATCTAATAATTACATTAAGATTGCATATGTATACTTACTGATGGCAGCCAGCTGAGTTTCTTCTCCGATAATGGTGCCTGCTTATTCTTAAGTTTTTCCAGTACTTCTTGCAACGCCTCAATCTACGAGACAAAAAAGCAACAGCCTGATACAGAAAACCTTTTCGCAACAATATGAGATGAATGGACCAAACCAAAATAACACAGTGCCAAGTCAATAAACCAAACAAATTCAAAAAGGATATGTTCATGTAATGTAAACTTACTAGGTCCTTCTCTTCTTGTGACTTGAGCGGGTATTCAAGAGAGCGAGTGTCAAACTCCAAAGAGTTGTCGGCGTTTGTGAGACAGAAACAGACGCAGCAGGATGCAGCAAGGAGCAGCAGTTGAACACCAGCCATGCTGCTGAAACTCTGCCCGAATGGATGCAGCGGGGTGTTTGCAGGGAGCTCTGGGCTTGTCGAAGGGTAAATTGGTAAATCGACTTTATTAGTCTTGGGGAAGACGGGCTTAATTTTATAGCGTTTGCTGCCGTCATGCCGCTACTGTAATATTTATAGCCACTGACCTGAGCCAACCACAGAAGGCTGGTTAACCACTGACACATGGGGTTGTAATATAGAGGCGTTCTCTGATTGAGCACCGCTGTTAACCTCTTTCCAATAATCCCAGGTCAAAGCCCAAGATGTTGACACCCATCTTTAATCAGCATCCAATTTCCTGGTGGCTACGTGTGTGGGGACGCATGACCTCGAGTTTACTAATTTGGTCCAAGCCAATACAGTACCTGTGTACACAGTGACCAGGCTTGAGCCGTCATTGGCTAATCTCACCAGACCATGTAAAGAAATATATATATATATATATATATATTATTACTCACTCGCTGCGCCCACAGGAGCACATCTATCTACACCTATGATTTATTTTGGTAATTTGAAAGTAATGATGGAAGCTGCTCTAGTTCTCCGAACCACAGGACATTATCAATGAAATGCCACTATATTTATACTGTACGCGCAACACACAGACGAAGCTCTGTGGTAGTAAACACAAACCGATTGTAACGCAAACCAGGATTTAGATGATCCTGGTGATGAGGGAATTGCATTGTTTTCGAAAACAAGATGACAGTTGATGGACACTGTCTTGGAGGGTCAGTGCAGGCAAGTCTATCGTCTTCAACAAAGACACTGTGTGTGTGTGTACTTCTGAAAGCCATGTTCAAGACAGATACCAAAAATATAGAGACAAAATATTTAGGACCGACACCAATTATGTACAAATACAATGTTCAGGACAGATACCAGCTATGTAGAGACAGTGTTCAGGACACATACCAGATATGTAGAGACACAATGTTCAGGACAGACAATAGATATGTTAACACAATGTTCAGGACAGATACCTGCTATGTAGAGACAGTGTTCAGGACACATACCAGATATGTAGAGACACAATGTTCAGGACAGACAATAGATATGTT
>JACXGK010015340.1:0-10512 GCA_016801125.1 Novumbra hubbsi | reverse complement strand
CACCACCCACACTCCCTCCACACACACGCACCACCCACACTCCCTCCACACACACCACCCACACACGCACCACCCACACTCCCTCCACACACACGCACCACCCACACTTGCACCACCCACACTCCCTCCACACACGCACTACCCACACTCCCTCCACACACGCCCTCCCTCCACACACGCCCTCCCTCCACACACGCCCTCCCTCCATCCACCCTTTCCACCCACCTCTTATCCGCCAAGTCGGTTTTGTTTCCAACAAGCATTATAATGACATCACCCCCTCTCTCTGTTCTGACATCATCAATCCATTTTGAAGTTTGCTGGAATGAATTGAGATCTGGGGGAGGAAAAATAGCAATTTAGAATAGTATTAGAGGTACTGTATTTTTATTGTTATTACTATATGTGGGCTAAAGAAGCTAAAAAGTGTTGCTGTAAAGTGGTCAATATAACGCAGATACTAATGTATTGGTAATTAGAAAACAGAGAACAGATTTAATAAAGTCAAGTCAATTTTGTCAAACTTTACTTCTTGATTATAACAGGCCCAAATGTAGTTACTAAAGTCCAATTTGGAAATGCGGTGGTTTTTGCAGCATAACATTTATAAACATGGGAACCCAAATGTTTGTATGTAAGCTAAAAAGAACTATGTAATGAGCTACCGTTTTTTTACATATTCTTTTTTTATTGTTTTTTTCATCAACATCATATCCCTCCACATCACCCCTTACGACCCCCCCCCCATCATCAACCCCCACGACCCCCATGTTACTATAGACCTCTCTGATTAACAAAACAGTGTTTACATTCAGTAGCCAGGTGTTAGTAAGCAAAAGTAAACAGTAAGTTATCAAGTTGAAGCACAGAAAGAATAGGAGAGTAGAACCCATTAGCACCGTTAATAAAACAACCCAATCCTGATAGTGACACTGACTGCTAATAATAATAATAACAGCAGGGCTTATGTACACGGCTCAAAAAGATGTAAGGGAACACGTAATCACAGTACAAGTTTCAGTACAAGTCACTGAAACTTCAGGGATATCATTCTGTCCAGTTAGGAAGCATAAGAGATTGTGAATCAATGTCATGGGGCCGATGTGAAAGAGTCGGTAGAAGCCGTGGTGACCGTCATGCTGCCTGCAACATCATCCAGCATGAACGGTTAGGCGATGGGTCAGTGATGGTCTGGGAGGCATATCCATGCCACATGCTAGAAAATGGTACCCTGACTGCTGGTAGGCACTGGAATGAAATCCTCAGACCCATCAAAAGCCAATGCAGTGGGTCCTGGGTTCCTCCTGGTATAGGACAATGCACAGCCTCATGTGGCCAGTGTGTAGACCGTTCCATGATAACAAAGGCCTTGACAACATTGACCTCACCACACCTGAATCCAATTGAGAACCTCTGGGATGTTACGTATTGGTCCATCCAACGCCGCCAAGTAGTGCCGCAGTCTCTCCAGGAGCTCCCTGATGCCCTGATCCAGGTCTCAGACGAGACCCCCTGGACACCATACGTCGTGTCATCAGGAGCATGCCCAGGTGTTGTTGGGAGTGCATGCAGGCATGTGGGACACACACACACTACTGATTCACGTTATAAGTTGGAACAGCCTGTGATTCACATTGGTTTGAATCCAGCACTTAATTGGTTGGTGATTTTGGTTTCCATTGACGTTGTTACGTCATTTGCTCTCAACGAATTACACAAATCCCAGTTAAGATTTCAATCTTTAATATATTTAGTTCATTGAAACCCTGTGTGATTTGGGTGTTCCCTTCATATTTTTGAGCAGGGTACCTGAAAAGCTCCTAAAGTCTCCTACGGTGTTCTAATCGCATAAGCCTCCTTCCCACTGTAGTGACCCAGATGACCTGCCTACAGTGACGAGGGCTCTAAACTAGGCCCGAGAGGCTATGACTCACTGGTGATGTCATAAACCACCACAGCAATGGTGGAGTCTCGGATGTAGCTGGGAATGAGGCTACGGAAGCGCTCCTGTCCGGCAGTGTCCCAAAGCTGGAGCCGGACCTGGGGATTGGGGCGGAGGAGGAGTGGGGAAACAGCAGACAGATGGGAAGGGAAAATTGAGAAGAGGAGCAAAACAAAGCGGCAAGGCAGGAGCAGGGCAGTAGAGGGGAAAATGACCATGCACCTTGAATAGCAGAGAGCGTTCACACATAGCTGGCATGTAGCGAACCCTGATGGACGGCCATTGATGTCAGCCCAACATCTCATAGCACTTCCATCTTCCTTCCACAAGCCCCCTGGGGCACAACATCCCCACTATAACCACAGGAGGACTCCATCATCCCCATCCATAGGCTTATTTGGAACCATTGCACGACCAAAGGCCTCCATCGCACCTACTCGCTCCAGAGGAGCCCACCATTCGAAGCGCGTGAGCGCCAGAAACGTATTTGTTTCGTTTTCATCCCCAGATTCTTTGCTGATTACCAGCAGGTCCGGTTAAACCCACCACGTCTCCTAGCTGTGGAATGGGTGTTTGACCTGTTCACCCCTTGGTCTACGGAGAGGAGGGGCGAGATACCTACTTGCTATGTCATAAACCACCACAGCGGCGGCTGAGTCTCGGATGTAGCTGGGGATGAGGCTGCGGAAGCGCTCCTGACCGGCAGTGTCCCACAGCTGGAGCCGAATCTGTGGCCAGCGGGGTAACAAACCCAGGGGCAGACAGTTTCGAAAAAACAGCCATGGGGATGGGGTGGGTGGACAGAGACAAAAACCAAACATATAATGATGATGGCACTAAAAACGAAATAATGGCAGAAAGCAAACACGATGGGCTACGTGAAAACGGACATGCAAATCCTAGCGCGTGTCCATGCTTAAACAAGCAGTCAAGTTCCATAAAGATAAATATCTGATGACTTAAGCCTTTCTGACAGTGGGCCTTAGGGATGCACACTGTTGTTTATGCATGGGCCACACGAAAAGAAACGGGACTTGTGAGATGGTTTCAAATAAAAGGCTCCAAGTGATGTAGATGACGTTCTAACAAGGTTGTACTTACCGTACGATCTTCCAGGTACATTGTTTTCGATAAGAAGTCTATGCCAATTGTTGCCTGTGACACAAACAATCATCCTCAGCTATTAATGACACACCCTTGTTATTGTACTACAATCAGCAGAAAGTCCAGTTACTTCAAGTTTGTCACAGATGTTACGCCATATATTATCAGGTTTTAAGAACAGAACCTGGATCTCAATAAGACTGAGAAAATAACTTCAAGCACTCTAAAGGGTGGGCATTCAAACCAGCATTACTGATGTTAACTTTTATTTCTTACAAGCAATAAATGACCAGTACTGTGATTCAAATAGGGGTAGGAAATGTACCTGATAGGTGTTGTCAAAGCTGTCATACATAAACCGGGTGATAAGAGATGTCTTGCCCACTGTCGAGACAGAAGAGGACGCATTTAGTTCAAATCTAACATTCAGTGAAGTTGCATGATCCTCTGAGCTGTGATCCTAAAAACGAAATACACGTTGCCTGGGACAAAGTTAAATTTTCCAAGCATTTTACTAGAAGGTCGACAGTAACGACAACGACCATAGGTTCTGCTATGTGACCATAGCCCTTTTCAACTCAGACAAGACATCTTTAATCGAAAACTGATTTGCTGGACCGATGCGACGATGGACTGCTGAACCCATGCTGAGCTGGCAAGAAAGGGTGGAGCCACGAATGCAGAAGCCGGCTAGCCAGAATGTACTGGAAAATTGATACGTGGGTTATAGAAATCTTACTTCAGGTGTGTTTGAAAATAAAATAAAAAATAAGACGGCATTAATTGTTTTTGTAGTATTATTTACGTTTATGCCAATGGATATGTTTGAATAAGACTCACAAGTTGTAATGTGGCTAGGTTTTCTGAAAGACTCGCCTCCCTAATGACAGACGTAGATGTTAAAGTAGCTGACTCCAAAATTAACGAGCAGTTTACGAGCATATTTGGAAAATGAACGGGAAGTATAAAGTACCATTAACTATTGAGTTTTTTTTCCTCAACAACTGAATGACTCTTAAACTTATTAAACGATAATGAATAAACTGAAGCTAACGTCGTTACGTTAGCTAGTGAATAGCTAATTTACAGTATGGTAACGCGGATCGCTTTGCTAAAGATGGCTAGCTTTCACCGCCTACGTTGGCATTCGTGTGCAACATCCGATTAGCAATCTTGTCCTTCTAATTACTCGAATAACTACTGTAAATTGCGACCTGTCTGGCTACTTATTATGGGCCGGAGTTGAAAAAGACACCAATCCATACCTACATCTCTTAAAATGGCTAATAGAGTACGTAATATACGAAGTAGTTTAGTAGCATTATATATATTTCAGTCTCGGCCTGGCTACCTAAAACTTAGCAGGTCAACAGAAAGCTAGCACGGTACTCTCAACAAACCGTCCCGAATCAAAATAACGTTAACCCACAAGCCCTGGATAAGCCTTTACTTACCACTTTGCTCGCCTAAAAATACAAGCTTAAATTTCCGCAGGGGGTTGCCAAACTCTCCGCCACCGGTTGTGGTAGACATCTTTATTAAAATATAAACAACAGCTAGCTAATGTAATAAGACCAGTTTCCTAGCTGTGTTGTTTCGACGAAGAGGCGCAGGGTACTAACGCTAGCCTAGTCAGAGATCATTTTGGAAAGATTGCAAACTCAGTTCGGCTGTATTAACACCGTTGGCAGTTTAACCGTACTTTGTCAATGGACCGCGCGATGCTTTCTGGGTAAACCACGAACAAGGAGTATGTTCGCTTAAAAACAAACATTCGCACAAATGACATGAACTACGAGCACAACTTTACAACACTTTTCTTAGATTAACATGCCTTACTTTTGACCAAATCCACATTTATTTCTAGGATTTTGTGGCAATTAAAGTAAGCAACTGCGTGACACCGCATGACAACGTTAATGCGATTGGCCACCATTTTGCTCTGTGGAGGGTTATAAATCCTTCCATTCAATCACAAAGGTGATTTCTAAATCCCTATTCCTAATCTCTGGCAGAGTTTATTATAATGTTCTATTGCACCCTTTCTCAAACACAGATCCGCGGACCGGCGCCGGTCTGTCACTCTTAAAAAGTCCCAATATTTGCATTGATGCCCTCTTCATGGAACCGAAGTTACTAAAGAACTTTTGCTATTTAGTAGATAAAAAAGCATTACATTTTCTACAAATTTGACTCCAGATTTGAAAAGTTCGAGAAATTAGCTATTAAAGGGATGACTTTCAGGAACACTTATGTCTGTTTCCCTTTATGCCAATCACAGTATTGTGTATGCCAATCACTGTATTATACAAGATGAAAAGGACAATTGTCAAATATAATATTCAAAGCAACACATCTCTTCTTTTCAACAATCAATTATTACTTTATCCAAGCTGACATTTTCATTAACTTCCCAATACCTAAGTCCTAGATACTTTTGATTTAAATTTAGTTTACCTGCTTTCATAATTACAGCATGTTCCTTTATTTACATTACGCAAGTAGTCTAAATAACTCTTTTTGTAATTAAAATGTGTTTCCAATAGCTCCATGTCTTAAAATAAACAGTGCTGGCTGGTTGGATTACCTATAATGATGGACACCTATAATGAACAGGAGATGGCGCCAGATTCAAAAGAAATTGTTGGGGTCGCTTTCTGATGGAAAGCCCTGAGCTTATTTGTGTGTGTGGCTGCTCCTGTCATTTGTTTCATACAATTGAAAACCAATATGGTCTTGTTAATTGTTTGGGCATTTTATCAGTTTATTGTCCTGAATGGTTGCCACTGCAATTGACACAATGGCCCCTTGTCCAGTTATACATACATGGTCATGGGTTAGGGAGAGGTGTTGATGGCTGAAATACATTGTTCATGATAGAGAAGGGGTTGACTAGACAAAAATGCAGTGAGCTGATATCTGGACTTGACATGAAGTAGGTTTATAAATCTTTGGTAATAGGATTTTATTTAAATCGTCAAGCTTCTACCAATCGAAGGGAGCCCTTAACTCGATCCATAATGTGTACTAAGTAAATCCTTCTATATCTACAAACCTTTTTATTATTCTGTCCTGTTACAGCCAAGTCTCAGTTTTGACCAGTCGTAATGAGATCTGCGGTGTCCAACCTTGCTAAGTTCTCCATGCCAACCTGCTGCTCTGTACACTCCACAGGCTTTCAGCCGAACCTCACATCCACTACCAGACCAAGGTGCTGGCCAACTGACCTTCAGGCTCCACCCTACATCCATAACAAAGCTTGTTGCTTTTTTGTCCATTGACAGTCCCAGCCGCACACAAGGCCAGCTCTTGTTACACCCAGGCTGAACTCTTCTCTGTCCTGGCACTCAAATGGTGGAACCAGCTTTCCCTTGAAAGGAGGACGGTGGAGTCCCTGCCATTTGTTTCCCAAAATATCTGTAACCCTACAGTTTGAAGACTGTCTATAATAACGACACACTCGTCTAAAACCGCTGGAACATTGCATCGCTCATCCAGTAGATCTCCCTATAATCTGTCAGTTCTACGTCTGTGTGGACGTCTGTGTGGACGTCTGTGTGAACGTCTGTGTGAACGTCTGTGTGGACGTCTGTGTGAACGTCTGTGTGGACGTCTGTGTGAACGTTTGCCCGACCACCATACGCTGTCTTCAATACTTCGACTTCTCAACCTCGCCACCTTCCCTACGCAATCTAGGCCCTCGTTACAGGACGCTACTTTTAGGCCCAATCCTGTTTATTCATTGGCTGGCAGCTTTTATGGGTCTTCAGCAGGGTTGCAAAATAAGCCAAGTCAAGTGATTTTAAATGATTAGGTTGTAAATAGCTAGTTGTTGAATCGTGGGTGTTATGAGCCGAGTCCATTTCATTGGATTTAAGGGAATATGAAAACAGGACAACTGACCTTTGTCACTCTACACCCCTGTTGTTGTTCGGGGTCCATTTTGGATCTGTATTCTCTCTAGTGACTCAGATTCACTTATGAGTCAGTGGAGGACAGTAATAACATTGTTGCCTCCGCCCAAACAGGCTCCGCCCCCTCACAGTGTGTAGAAGTCTGTTGTACACTGACTCAGCCACTTAGTTGGCACTGACGAACATAACAGCTTTTATGCGACTTTGCCCTTTATTGCTTTGTGTTTCTGGCTGTCTATCTGTATCTGTATCTGTCTGTCTGTATCTGTGTGTCTTTCGGTCTGAGTGTGTTTCCTCTCATCACAAACCACGAAGTGGACAATGAGAGTAGACATGAGAGTACTAATATGTCTATTGAGTCGCCAGTTTTTACTTGACCTTTCTTCCTATACAAACAGCTGAGCAGGGTTTTCAAGGGTGACTCAGGAACAGGGAGGAAGAGGGCACTTGAAAGGACCAGTCTGAGCTGGATGTTTACATGACATTACTGTGTACAATGAAATGACTGTATGAAACATGCATGGTTTTGTGTTTAAAGCATATATGAGGTTTCAAATGCAGTGAAACACTAACAGTGTAGAATTTTAAGTTCTGTTGTTCATATGGGTACATTTTTAATGCTCTCAGTGTTATTTTACCATCAGAGAATTTGCTGTGCACAATGTCACAACTCAAAAAGATACAATACATACAATGCAGTGTTGTGGTATTTCACGTTGTTGTTGTAAAGGAATCATTTAGCATAAATCAATGAGCAGTTTAATTGTGTACAGACAAGTCTCTAAGTAAAGGCCACTTATGGAGTTAACATCTACACTACTGTTTTAGGGTTATATTAGGAATATATTGTGATATTAATATCACCAAATGAGTATATGCTCTACCAGTGTTTACTTCACCAAACACCTGACCAATATACAGTGAAATATACAGTGGGGCAAAAAAGTATTTAGTCAGCCACCAATTGTGCAAGTTCTCCCACTGAAAAAGATGAGAGAGACCTGTAATCTTTATCACAGGTACACTATGACAGACAAAATGAGAAAAAAAGTCCAGAAAACCACATAGTAGTATTTTTTATTAATTTATTTGCAATTATGATGAAAATTACAAGCCTCTCATCTTTTTCAGTGGGAGAACTTGCACAATTGGTGGCTGACTAAATACTTTTTTGCCCCACTGTAGAAACACGGAAGTGCTGGTTCCTATCAGGTAAAAGAGCAGATGTTCATTGTCCTGCATGTATTCTGGTCAGTAAAGAACAATGGCCTGCTATCAGAGTGACTGTAGGTCAGATGTTACAATTAGACTGCTTCACCACAGATAAAGGGCTTGTTTGGAGTAAATCACTGTATAATATACCCTAATCATTTTTACCTATGGCCCAGTGAAACCCAAAATCTGTAATATTTCCCCCATAATAAATTATTAAAAACGCTAAGTATACTTTACAATGTATTTGGGTGATGAAATTGAATACTTCCCAAATTGTTGTTATTTATGTATTCAAGCTTATATATGGTGTTAGATATTACAGTTTTATTTTTCACAATTGCTAAAACACATTTCTTGAAACCTTCACCCATTTTCTCAAAACTCTAAACACAAAACCAACATTTTCAAACTACATTCACAAAACCCCAGACTCTTCTTTCAAAATCAAACACTCGAAATCAAACATAGTTTTCAGATTGTAAACACAGCCAGTCAAAATATAAACACTTCAGAGCATTCATTAGACACTACATGAAAAAATTTAGAACACAGCATGCAAGGCATGTAGACACAGATTTTTGTAATTGTATATAGTAAACACATTTTGCAATAAAAAAGTATAATATCTACAGCTTGTTCAGTGAAGATTTTGAATACTGTAAATACAGCAAGTAATTCAGTATTGAATGTATGACTACCAGCAGTGGCATAAAAATACAGTAGTCCACTATGTAAAAGCCCAATGACCAAAGAAAAATGACAATATACCACCAAATTTGACAAACTGAATAATCAAAGTCAATGAGAGCTTCAATCTTCCTGCTCTGCAAGGACACATCTCTGTTTACAATTCACTGCAATATATGTTACTGGAATGAATCAGACATTTGCACTGAGTAATTCCAAAATACAAGAATTTGTATACACACCATCCACTGATACAGATACAATAGTAATGCAAAACTACTCAGCAGTTGTCTCCTTTTGTAATGAAATTGAAAGAGTAACACCTGTGTAGATGTTCATCTACAATGAGAATCAGCTGTGGTTGGTCCAATTGTCCAATTGTTTTTATAGCATTTAATTCTAAATGTCTAAAGTCTTATTCATTTTTTTATTATGTTATTGTTTGGAACTTAAGTTTAACTGTTTTGAAAACAGTATGTAAGCATGTGCAAATTGACCTGTAAGTACACAGAGTTTTGGCGGTTGTTGTGTCGAAGTGAGAAAATAATTAATGTCATTTGAAAGATGTAGTCGTTGAATGCATTTTGTGCCAAAGCAAAGATAATTGATCCTCAGTTTAGCCCACATATACTTCTGTTGTGCTCACTGTGTGAAGAGTTTTGAAAAAGTGACCTAAGTATTGGGAAATGTGTCCTAGCGACTGTAAAAAACTGTAACTTTTGCCACTTGTGTTTACCATTGTGAAATCACAGTGTTAAATGTTATTTAGTCAGTGAGAAATGTGTTTAGAGTTTTGCAAACAGAGTGAATGCATTTGAAATGGTGTCAAACTACCAGAATGTGTTTAAGGTTTCGCCCAAAGAGTGAGTGATTCGACAAATTGGTTTAGGCCACTGAGAATTTGGTTTATAGAATGGGGTAATGTGTTTTAGTGTTCTGGGGTTTTGTGAATGTAGTTTGAAGATGTTGGTTTTGTGTTTAGAGTTTTGACAAAATGGTTGAAGGTTTCAAGAAATGTGTTTTAGCAATTGTGATAAACTGTAACTATACATCCAAGTAGCAAGCTAGCTACCTAAAGGTATGGCACGATATGATACGGTACAGTATGGGACGGTATGATACGCTATGGTACTGTATGATATGGTAGGGTATAGCCCACACACAGCACAGCAAGAATGCATAACAGTGTGTTCTGAAGGGAATTACCCCATTACCCAGCAGATGGTGCAGGTCGGGCACTTTAACCAACTAAGCCACAGTGCCCTGCACCTCTGTAAATCATGGCACCTCTGCAAATTTCATCACTTTAACCAACTAAGCCACAGATACACAAGCAGCAGCACATCCTGGCATTGCTCAGATGTGGTTCTATAACATAGCTCAAAATCACTAGCGAAAATCACAATGTAAAGATTTGAAGCAATTTCAAAAGGCATTGCTCAGATTCAAAGTCAGGATCTCCTGTTTACTAGACAGGCACTTTAACCAACTAAGCCACAGCGCCCTGAACCTCTCCAAATTTCATCACATTAACCAACTAAGCCACAGCTACACAGGAAGCAGCAAATCCTGGCATTGCTCAGATGTGGATCTATAAGATAGCTCTAAATCACTTGTTACAATCACAATTAAATGACTTGAAGCAAATGT
>JACXGK010015339.1:0-10494 GCA_016801125.1 Novumbra hubbsi | reverse complement strand
GCTCAGACTGATGAATGTTAATGCAGGTTCTGATATTAAGGTCCCATCCAACAGACCAGCTACTGTGGCTCAGACTGATGAATGTTAATGCAGGTTCTGATATTAAGGTCCCATCCAACAGACCAGCGACTGTGGCTCAGACTGAATGTTAATGCAGGTTCTGATATTAAGGTCCCATCCAACAGACCAGCTACTGTGGCTCAGACTGATGAATGTTAATGCAGGTTCTGATATTAAGGTCCCATCCAACAGACCAGCTACTGTGGCTCAGACTGAATGTTACTGCAGGTTCTGATATTAAGGTGTCAGATCACACAGTGCATTAATGTATTGCATATGGGGCTGCGTGGCCACAGACCAGTCAGGGTGCCCATGCTGACCCCTGTCCAGTGCTGAACGAGCCCACAGTGGGCATGTGAGCATCGGAACTCTGCCATGGAGAAGGTGGCCAATGGAAGACTGTGGCCTGGTCTGAAGAATCACATTGATGGCCAGGGGCGGTGTGAGGCTTTGGGCGATGTTCTGCTGGGTAACCTTGGGTCCTGCCCTTCATGTGGATGTTACTTTGACACGTACCACCTACTTAAGCATTGTTGTACACCATGTTCACCCTTCAATGGAATCGGTCTTCCCTGATGGCATTGGCCTCTTTAAGCCTGATAATGTGTCCTGCCACAAAGCACACATGGTTCAGGAATGTTTTGAAGAACACAAGTTCAAGGTGTTGACTTTTCCTTCAAATTCCCAAGATCTCAATCAAATCGAGCATCTGTGGGATTTTGGTGGCAAAAGGGGGACCTACAAAATATTAGGAAGGTTGGTCATAATGTTATGGCTTTTTTACTGGTAGCTTAACTGTTTTCATATGTTGACATGGTTAATTTACTTCATAAGTTACCATCTCATTTAATGACTTTCAAATCCACTTCCTTTCCAGTTTTGTTTTAGGTGGACAATTGAACTGGAATTAAAATAATGCAATTCCAGATTGTCACAAACCTGTTCCACTCTTTATTTAATGTTGCTTTAATACTGGAGTCCTAACATGTTAGCGGTGGGTCCCACTCCAGAAAACCAGACTGGGACCCCTACTGTAACATCATGTCAGCCAAAGAGAAGGAGTGGATCATCAGGCTCCAGATGATCCAGCTCCAGAGCGAGAATCCCAACCTGGACGACTACTACTACCAGGTGCAGTAGGCTGGCACATCTTCTCTCAACATGGTCCTTAAGACTTATGCTCCTGTCATGGATGTAGTTCCTACCACAGTCTTAAGTGACACTATTCTGGAATATTGTAAAGTAACTGGTTTGGTTAATTTAAACCATTACTGCAGTTGCTTAGCGATTTCCAGAAAATAATGTGTCCCTTCCATTTATCTGTAGGAGTACTATCGGCGAATGGAGGCCAAGCTGGCAGAAGAGGAGTTGGGTATGAGGGGCAAAAAGGAGCCACCCAAACTCACCACCCCCTACGTCACCAAGACTGAGTCATACACGCCAGGTTCGTCAACCATGTTCTTGCTGTTTCTTCTGGTGTCGAAGCGTACTTTGTAGGCCGTTTTGAAGATGTCTGCTGAATGTTGGACCTTCGTAACCGGAGAGTTGCTTCTTGCCCAGTGGTGCACATCGAAGGCTCCCTGGGCCAGGTGGCCGTGTCCACGTGCTTCAATCCCAGGCGGGCGATTGATGCCGTCACTGCCCACTGCCCGCACGAGGTGAGGGCGACCAACTTGTAAACCACTGGCCGTTATACCGGAATATTATTCTGCAGCTCAATTACTAATATTTTCTTATATATTATTCATGGTTTAATTTGACAGGAGCTAAAAGACCTCCGGCAACAGCGGTTGGACGTCCTGAAAAAAATAGAAAAAGTAAGGAGTGACATTGTTTTGTCAGTTAGTTTCATGTTCAATTTGTCAAAAACTTTGCTTAACTTTTTGCCAAGTTAATTGTCTTCCTGCAATCTGCAGTTGTTCATGGTGCTTCTGGAGGTGGAGGAGGGGCAGAGGATGAAGGCCCATGTGCTAGGAGAGGGTGAGGAGCGAAGGCTGATGGAGAGGACTCAGAGGAAAGTGGAGTACATCTACTCCCGGTTTCAGAATCCCAGCCCTTTGTAAGTTCCCCTTACACAAGTCATGTGTGTTAATCATTTCAGATAACAATGTTCCTCCCTGAAAACCATTCTATTTTCTACACTAATGCAGCACTTGATGTATATTTCACCTCAGAGAGGCTGGGGATGAGTTTCTGCCCTGTCTCCTGGTTTCCAAAGGCAAGCAGCTAATGGCTCGGCTCCTCCCCTTTCTATCCCATGATGCCGCGCTGAAAGTATTGCGCGTTGTGACGTTCCACTTGCCCATCCTTATGAGTAGAGACACTGACGAGGTCTGTATGTTGGTTGTGTGTTTGCATGCTGCCTTTGTTCCTTGTTGGCTTATGTGTTTGCATACAACCCACTGCATACCCGAACAGCGGGAAATGATCTGCCTGGGTGATCTGCCTGGGTGATCTGCCTGGAGTGGGAAGTGTTTTACTTATTGTAGAACAAGCCTGTTGAGTTGTTTATTCTCATGTGGACCTGTGGATGCCTGAACATTGTGCCCCCTGCTTGACTGAATCATAATACCTCTCCCCTCCCCACGCCCCTGGCAGTCTCTTCCGGTCTTGTACCCACCTCTTCGGACTGTGACCGGAGCCATGACCTTCAGTCAGCTCATCGCCGTCCTCAAAGATTTCACTGCGGCATCGCCTGACTGCGGTGACGGCAGCGACTGCCTCTCTCTTGCGTGTCAAAGCAAGGTTCTTCCAACTTTTCAAATCCTTTCATGAAAAACTTCTGGATGCAGCATGCTATGCAGAGTGCAATGTGCTGTGCTTCTTCTACTTTTAGTTTGGCCTCTCTTTACTTTACGCCCTGCTGTCCCAAGGGGAAAGGCTACTGTCTTCGGATGTACCCCTAGAACCCAGCATCGGTGACTTTGAGACCTGGTAGTACTGCCTTTAGAACCGCCTGTCTCCGCATTGACACCTGCCCCTTGGTTGGGACACTTGAGCGCAGGCTGCAGTAAGGGGCCGTCCATGTCCACTGATATTTGAATTCAATCACCAGGACGGACATCGTCTTTCTGGTGGCATCGCAGCTGTCCCAGAGTGCTCTGGTGGAGCCCCTTCTCCTTCCCTCCAACCTTCTCACACTCTTCTGCCGTTACCTAGACAAGCGCACAGTACACCAGTTAAAGAGCAACATTGAGTGAGTGTCATTACAGCTTAAGGCACCCATTGTTTTCTGGTTCCATTTTGTCCTAAATGTGTTTTGTTTGCCTTAGTATATACACATTTGATTCAACTTAAAGGACATGCTTGTTCACTTGATTCCAGTCAGGCGTGCTAGTGCAGGGGTGAAAATAGAACTATGCACCCATGGTCTATCAGGGCCAGAATTTGGGAATTCAATGTAAAATGTGTATATTTGATGTTAAAAGTATACGCCTGTATTGAAAGGTTGTCTCCTCCCCTCTAGATCTGCTACTGGACACCTGGCTCCTCCCTCGTAGTAGGCAAGGTCACCTGAAGTGCTGACTGTTTTGGCTAATCTGCAGATTGTAACAAAGCACCAAAATGGAACGGTGCTGGCACGCATCCCTGAGGAATTTTCACCGCTCATATGCTCAACCGTATCGCTACGCGCTGTTCTCTTTGTACGCAAACATTCTTAGAACACCTAAACGTTCTTACCCCCTGCTTTTTCGTTGCTTTCCCACGTTCCCTCACGTTTCTGCACAAGTCTTGTCTCAGTCTGTTTCCTTTTTATTTCCTTTATCTGCTCCTTTTTATTTCAACTTAGTCTTCAGTCTTCAGATTAACACTTAAGTCTCAAATAAGATTGTTTTGTTTTACCTCTACAATCCAGACCGTAATCGATTGTAACATGGCACCATAATATGGTATAGTGACCATAAGTCAGTCCAGTGAAAATATAGTTGGTAACATGACCAGTAGATGGTGCTAAGCGACTGATGAAACGTCTTTCCCTGTCCAGCTACTCTATCTAATATTCCTCAAGTCAAAAGTAAAACTGAAAGTCATACCTATCATTTAGGGAAGTGTAAGCTGTCATTTACATGAGAACCCAAATTGTTCCAAGAGTGTCTGAATCAGAGGTTTGTCCAGTTGCAATTTGTCTACAGTTTGTCAAATCTAATTAATGCTTCAAAAAAGATTGTGAGTTTGAGTTCTTTTGGAAATTTAGATTTGTATGGTTTCCCTTCTATGCATATAGCATACTGCATTCAATGTTTATTTTAATGTTTAAATTGTAACCTAAAATAAGCAGTTTTGTTGGAAACAGAAACACCCTTGTATATCACTTGCAACATAAGAAATAAAATTCTTAAAATAATTTGTCTTTAGTTTTAACTGTGAACATGTCCCTAAAAGACATGTGATGCCTGTATCTTGTAAGGCATTTGTTTCTAAATCCAGTCCAGAAGTATCCAATGGTTTGTAGCTGCTGAAATGCTCCTAATTTGAACAGTCTTTTCCACTAGGCTAACTGCCACCTGGGTTCTCACACTTTCTTAAGGGCACATGGAGAGGTTACCTGGTACGTGTGGTATTTTGTCCCCTTGTCTTCTGTCATGTGTACTCCTTTTGGTTGGCCTATGGCTTCTGATGTTTGACAAACTCCTAGAAGCAAAGTCAAACATTTGAGAACTGTCAGTGCCTCTGTTCGGCAAGCGTAGACCTTGTTTGCCCGTGCCCCTCAGGTTAAGCAGCATGCACACATCAACCGATGCCCAGCTGGCGCTACAGTGGCACAGTGCAGTGAGCAGAATGTCTGGTTATAGACGTGTTGACAAATCAATAAAATGTCATTGACAAACCGTGCATTTTACAGGCATGTACAGTGACTTTCAAAGTATGCACCCCCATGACGACATGGAATCAAAATCTATATTTAATTCGGAGTTGTTGCCACTGATCAAGTCTGTTAAACGTATCTGGTTAAGAAGGGCATTTGTTGTGCCGCCGAGACAAGGAGCCTTATCTGGATGAGAAGGGCATTAGTCGTGCCGCCGAGACGAGGAGCCTTATCTGGATGAGAAGGGCATTAGTCGTCCTGCCAAGACCAGGAGCCTTATCTGGATGAGAAGGGCATTAGTCGTCCTGCTGAGACGAGGACCCTTATCTGGATGAGAAGGGCATTAGTCGTCCTGCCAAGACGAGGACCCTTATCTGGATGAGAAGGGCATTAGTCGTCCTGCCAAGACGAGGACCCTTATCTGGATGAGAAGGGCATTAGTCGTGCCGCCGAGACGAGGAGCCTTATCTGGATGAGAAGGGCATTAGTCGTGCCGCCGAGACGAGGAGCCTTATCTGGATGAGAAGGGCATTAGTCGTCCTGCCGAGACCAGGAGCCTTATCTGGATGAGAATGGCATTAGTCGTGCGGCCGAGACGAGGAGCCTTATCTGGATGAGAAGGGCATTAGTCGTGCGGCCGAGACGAGGAGCCTTATCTGGATGAGAAGGGCATTAGTCGTCCTGCCGAGACCAGGACCCTTATCTGGATGAGAAGGGCATTAGTCGTCCTGCCGAGACCAGGACCCTTATCTGGACTAGAAGGGCATTAGTCGTCCTGCCAAGACGAGGACCCTTATCTGGACTAGAAGGGCATTAGTCGTCCTGCCAAGACGAGGACCCTTATCTGGACTAGAAGGGCATTAGTCGTCCTGCCAAGACGAGGACCCTTATCTGGATGAGAAGGGCATTAGTCGTCCTGCCAAGACCAGGAGCCTTATCTGGATGAGAAGGGCATTAGTCGTCCTGCCGAGACGAGGACCCTTATCTGGATGAGAAGGGCATTAGTCGTCCTGCCGAGACGAGGACCCTTATCTGGATGAGAATGGCATTAGTCGTGCCGCCCAGACGAGCCTTGTTTTTCATGGCAGAGTTGGGAGACTGTGTACTGCAACAACACCCTGGTTGCTGCACAGAATTGGCCTTAATGAGAGAGTAGCCAAAAACAAACCCATTTGAAAATGTTAACTCGTTTAACAGGAGGGATTTGGGGAAACCGCCCAAGTGGATGTGGTCTGAGAGGACCGAGCTTCTAGTCCTCTAATCACCATGTTAGACGGTAGCCTGACACATGGCGATTAAGTTAATTTACGGTTTTCTAGAGATCCTGGACTTTCTGCTTTTCTTATTTTCTATAACTCTGACAATTCTCCTACCAGGAGCTCTAGATAAGTAACTGGTATTTTTCAACCATTGTAGCCCATGGTCAGTAATTGTTTATTTAATTTTTTTAGTTGAACTGTACTGTAGCTCAAGTCTGCATCTCTTCTCAAAATTGATTTGTAAAGCTTCCTGTATGTTAAATAAGCATTGTAGTCTCAATGCGCTCTTTTGAGCTACATAAATGTCCCTCATTCACTACTTCTCTAGATTTTGGAAGTGAGGGTTGCCAGAGGGTTTCCAACTGAAGTGATAAGCCTGTACTGTGCAGAAACATCACCGTGTGAAATTCTTTCTGGTTGAAGTGGTGATTGGCAAGACGTGACGTTACCCATGGGGAATCATGGAGAAAATCCTCGGGAAGGACACTTGGACTAAAGGAGACACATGGCGGCTTTCTATTGGCCAAACGGGTGCGCCGTGTCTCGGGAGTAAAGCATGCTGCCGTATTGAGGCGCCCCTTGCTTGGCAAATTGCTCCTGCTGAGATTACTCAGAACATAAGAATGTCTTTTCTGGTTTTTCACTCCCAGTGTTGGTGTCTCTTGCCCCAAACCTACAAGCAGTCTAGATAAAACACAACGTTGGCAGACCGAGCCAATATTGCCCCATTGTCTGGGAATGAGTAAGGAATGTGGGAGCAGGGGAAACACTGTTCTTTACATTGTATGTTTCAGTTCAACAGACTGGAGAAACCAAGCATAGCGGCTGGTACTCTGATCTAGCAGAGAGGTGATAACTTAATGTCCTGGATTTTGACTATTCCGTTTCAACACATCTGTTTTGAATTGCTCTCTAGGCTCTTTGTGGAATCAGTTTTACACCTGTGTTTTTAATTCCTTCAATGTGATTCCCAAACTCTGAAAGACATCATCCCTACAACGGGTGAACCAAGTACTGAGATGACAATCTGTAAGGTGGCTATGAATGTGTTATACAGGGAAAACATGTTTTTTCGTACATTGTACTTTGCACACCCAATACTTGATATGATTTAACAAGCAGGAAGTATTGCATGCCAATAGTAAACCTGAGGTTTACTAACCTGTCCTAGTTAGTAAACCTCAGGTTTACTATCAGCATGCAATACAATGCAATGGTACACAATTATTTGTAGCCCTAAACAAGCGCATCTGATCCATTAATGAAGGTATTTTTAATAAGTTGAATCAGGTATGCGGGCGGTAGAAAAGAACAAATGCATTTCAAGAGTGGCCAAAAAACCCACTTCTGTTTTTTTAACCTGCTAGTAAATTAGCTAAAACACCGTTTTTCCATCCTTTCCTGATTAAACATGATTCAGATCAAGATACAGACCCCTAAGGATGACAATTAACAGAAGAAAATGTGCTTTGACCTATTCTGGATCAAAATTGCCCATGAGAACCACTGAAACGTTTTACATAAGACCAAGTGGTTGATTGGAGCTACAGTATTCACCAGGTAGTTTCTCTAAACGAGTGTTTGCAGTCAATTTCTCTGGTAAAAGTAAAGAATTATCAAAGCTAAATCAGATTGTTGTCTACAGTAGTACCTGTTTGTTCCTGAATGTCTCAAAACAAAGGGCAAATAAAGAATTATTGAAGCTAATACACATTATGTTGTCTACAGTACAGTAGTCTGGTAAGTGCAAGTAAATACCGTTTACCTACCCATTTTTTCCCCTCATTAAAAATCTAAATAAAGTAGGGTGATATTGATGATTTTTTTCTTAACCAATACAACAATAGTTGCATTATGTAAATGTTTGCATTGTATTATAGGAATATGTTGCTATCTGCAGTTATAACGGCATGTTTGTTCCACAATAACTGCTTATCAAAAATGAATATGGTGCAAAGTCGAGGGAAGGTCCACTGTATTCTTTTGTCAATGATGACTGTTAGTCAAGGGAAGGCCCACGGTATTCTTTTGTCAATGATGACTATTTGTTAGTCAAGGGAAGGCCCACGGTATTCTTTTGTCAATTATGATTATCTGTTAGTCAATGGAAGGCCCACAGTATTCGTTTGTCAATGATTACTATCTGTTAGTCAAGGGACGGCCCACTGTATTCTTTTGTCCAATGGAAAAGCCGCAGCCTTTCTCTCTTCCTTTGATGTCAGTAAGACTTGTGGTAATCTCTTCAAATGAACAATAGCTGACACTGGGCTATTTTGTGATTTCTAAAACATTTTAGTTAGTTCTGAAGAGTGTGGCTAATCTTTGTGCCCTCTGTAACACTCATTTCAAACGTATTGTCCCGGACCTAGCAGACAGGTCTGCTCCATAAGAACAGGTCTGGGTCAAAGCTTATTCGGCAGCTCCACCATAAATGCCACACAAATCTTGTTGCAAAGAGACAGAGAATGCAATTTCAAACTATAGTAACATTGTGTTTTCTGTCCCAATTTTTAGATTAGTACATGAAGTGAAATCCTGACATCCTCAGCCCCCAAAAACACCCCTCCTGTATTTCCACCCGCCTTTGATGCAGACGTTGGAATCCATCTCACAGTTATGAAGACAACAGTGTTTGATTTATTCAGAGATGTTTTTATTTCTGCTAACACAAAGCTGGAAGATTCTGCGTATTATCTCTGGAAATGCTCGTCTTTGTGTTTGGACTGAGTCAAGTTGTAGGATGGCATAACTTCTGCAATGTTATAGGCACGTGAAGTGTTCAACTGTAGTGCAGAGAGGGAATGTTTCCGGCAGCAGGGTACAGGAAACAGTCGGAGAGAAGGAATTTGGCTGGTATTATTTGTCTTTACTGTGCCTTGAAAGTTCCCATACTAACAACATGTCTGTCTCTTTGTAGGTCAGCCTCTGTCTCTGTCTCTGTCTCTTGTCTGTTTGCATGACTCCATCTTGGTCTGTCTGTCTCCACGTGTCAGTTTCCTATCTTTCTGTGGTCTAAATAATATAATAATATATGCCGGTTAAGGTGGGCATGACTTGATGGTGAGCCAAATGTGTGAGAGGTCTGGTCTGGGGGTTAAGAAGTCAGACAATAAACTCCCCTTGAACCCACACAGGATGAGTATTTAGGCAAGCAGTGAGGAATGTAAGTTGAAGGTGAGATCTCATTCTTTTTTCAGCCCCTTTTCCACTGGGAGGATACAAAAGACTCAGTCTTCCTTCGTCTGTATGAGGGTGGTTGATGATGAAGCATAAAACTATTTAAATAAATAACTTTCAATATCTGATGTTAAAAACATATAGCAGTACGCTACTAAATCTGAATAATCTAAATGTGGAAGGATGTGTTTTCAGATTTGTTTGAATTTTTTTATCAGTTTCATGCATTTGCACCTTGATTTTATTTTTGCCAGTGTGACATTATAATGAATACAATGTTGATCAGACAATCACTTGTCAATCCTCACTCAAAAAAAACAACTAGAAAATGCATTTTCTTTAATAATGGGGTGAAGGAAAATGTACACCCTCTAAGTATTGCATTCATTTTCATAATGTCTTGTATAAAGCCAAAATTCTATTTTTGTGTCATCACTTGAACCATGTTTCTTCAGGATTTCTCGGTATAGGAAAAAATAAATGAACCAGTAAGAGATTTTTTGTTTATGACCTGTACCCCACAGGTCTTAAACAAATGTTTAAAACAACATCAGATACGTCAATAAAACACAAATAAAGCACTATTCGAGAACATTCTGGTGTTGATATAATCATTCAGTTAAGAAGATGAAAAAGAAAATGTATATAAATCCTTCCCACACTCTGTAGTGCTCATGCCAAAGAGACATTTGAATAATGGATTATTTATTACAGTTCTTGGTTTGATTGTGGGTGTGTGTCTGTGTGAGGACGGTGCGCATAACTGGTGTTGAAATCATGCTACCATTGATGGGTAATGTCTGCTCAATCGCCTCTCCTCAGAGGGAATAAAAAGATTTGGAAGTTGGTTCCCCACTTTATATAACAGCCTCCCCAGTTTTGGAAATGGACAGTGGTTCTCACTTTTATACAACAGCCTCCAATGTTCTGGAAAGGACTTTAACTAGATTTTGGAACTACTACCACTACTGCTGGGATCGCTTCAATTCCAAGAGGTCAGGCACTGATATTGGGGGATTAGGATTGTCTTGCAGTCGATGTTCCACTTCATCCCAAAGACGTTTGTTAGGGATGAGGTCAGGCACTGATATTGGGGGATTAGGATTGTCTTGCAGTCGATGTTCCACTTCATCCCAAAGACGTTTGTTAGGGATGAGGTCAGGCACTGATATTGGGGGATTAGGATTGTCT